>BQNB010069543.1:0-33451 GCA_026074375.1 Tanacetum coccineum | reverse complement strand
ATTTGTTTGATACGTATCTTTAACGACGAGTATCAGTACTACCTATATATCATAATAGATCATTTGAATAATTCAATAACGAGGGATTAATGGTCAATCGAAGGAAAATGAGAAATACTAGCTAAAAATCCGTACGATCATATTCGCAAACAAAAGAATAAGATCGGATATTCGTACCTTGGCCAATTTCGACGCCTAAACAGAGTCAAAGCTTATTTTTCGTCAAATGATCTACATAAATTACCATTACTAATTAATAACGAGCAAAGTACTTACTATTGTTCTAGTGTCACTGAATTTGAGTTCTAAGTGTCATATAGCATATTGTTTATTTAGAATGGGCTGCTAACACTATAAGCCTACATTATTAGTATTAATAAGTACCTGTTAATCACACACTTTTTTATTCTTTTCATCGTCAAAACACTTTTAAGTTTTTAGCAGTATATTATCATATATCGATCAATCTATACATTTATCATACCTGATATATCAATGGCCATGTTTGTGAATCTGATGTTTTCTCAACATGATCATCCTAGATATAAACTCTCATATATACATCATATCCAAGGTATATATCCGTGATATTACCATAGTTTTCTGACCGCTGATGTAGACAAAGGTTGGTCGAACCTAAACCGAAATCATACTCGAACGTAACCAGGAACACCCAATGAAATATATTCGGTGACTCAACCAAATCACAAAATATATCGAGCTAACAAATCCAAGACCTTAACCCATGAACAAACCAAAAGTGATTCCAAATACATACGAACCGCAACCCGAACCGAACTAGAATTTGTAACCCTTATCTTGTAAGATGTAACCCAAACTCTCCCCTAAAAACCACCAGTGAACGAAATCAAAATCTCCTAACCGAACACGAACCAATCACAGCGCGAACACGAGCATGAACACGAAAACAAAGCAACTAGGAAGCTGATAGGATCAATAACACGAAGCCACGAACGCAAGTATTCTGTCGCCCATAACCTTGCTTATGATGTAGAATTGAAACCTTGACATTGTTTTTGTGCATGGTTTGGGGAGTGGTTTAGGGTTTGTAAATTGTGATTGATATGTGGTGTGCCGTGTCCATATAAAGTGGTGAAACAAATCTCCCGAAACTTGAGGATAACATATTTGAACTATAAACGACCAAGTCATTTGACTATATTAAAACGGTCTTTGTTTTCGGTTTAAGCAACTATCAAAACATAAGGGCCAAGCCCAATTAATACTTGATCCAAAATAAATTAGCCTTTAGTTTATTTATATATACTTTCTTGGTCATACAAAGTTACTTATACATAATATTTGTTATATTGCTTATTACGAAGTGTCAAATAAAAATATCATAGTCTTATTGTTATTAGCTTAATAAAAAAATTAGTACAAAATTAATTACATGCTTTTCAAAATAAGGGTAATTATAAACTAAATAAAAAATGCTTTTATTAGATGAATAGTAAAGTTTGAAGTAACTATAAACACCCAATTTACTTTATAAAAAAGGATAATTTAGCTTATACTTTATAATTTAAGAAAATGTCAAAAATATACCTTTAAATTTAGTGAATGAAAATTCTACTCCAACTCTATACTTTAACAATCTTAAAATTCAGTAATTAGCTATATAACTACTTACACAGCTTTTTTCCTTAATTGCATTTACATTTTTTTGTTGAAAAGTTTTTACACAAAGAGTAAAATAAAGGCGTATATATTTTAGATCACAAACTCAATATCATCATTATCTATATCATTTTTGTTGGGAATTAAACTCACACACTTAGTACTGCCAAGTCAAAGACTTAGTACTGCTCAAGATTACAACTGCCAGTACTAGCTAGAAGAAAGTTAGTACTGCCAGTACTAACTTAACACTGCTGAAGGAGTTAAGACTGTTGCATGAAGACTTAAGACTGCTAAAGGGATGAAGACGTATGAAGTGATAAGTAGTGACTTATTCATTGTATATTCTATTTAGTTAGAAAGATATGCATATAAGATTAGAATTATAGAAGATCTGTAGTTATCTTGTAAAGGTCTCCTTGGTGTATAAAAAGATATCATAGGTTATGGTATTGTATACACAATAGTAATACCTTTAAGGTTGTAAACCTTAGTACTACACAGAGTACTCGTATTATTCATAATAATAATATTGAAGCTTTTCAGTAATCTCATTGTTCATACAATACACGGTTTCATTAATATTCTTCTAATTATTAAAGAGTAGATTCTGCATAATCTTTAGTATTCACAAAGTTTCAATCATAGTTGTTTTGGATTTATCCAAAGTAACTTAATCTTTACAAGCTAAAGAATAGATCTTAAGTTGGGATCAACAAGTGGTATCAGAGCTTGTGTTCTGAAACTTTGATCTAGAAGAAACTTACAAGAAGATCTCTTTACTCACAAGGAAGAGATGGATCTAAAAACTGCTCAAACGAATACTACTGTAAAGTTGCCCCTTCTCAAACAGGGTGAATATGATATGTGGAAACTAAGGATTGAGCAATACGTTCAAGTACAAGACTATGCTCTATGGGATGTCATAGAGAATGGGATACGGCGTATCTAATTCTTTGTCTAATACAGCTTATTCATTCAAACTAATTAATACGGCGTATCCACTTCTATTGGATATGGCGTATCGATCATCTGATAAAGTTCTTTTCCCTTCTTGAACTTAAAGCCTAATTTTTTTTGTATACCTTTCTTCGCTGGTTCTACTGATAATTTTCTGGGTATTTTTCAGTAAGAATGACAAAGGTTATCAGAGGAGAGTTCAAGAAAATTAAGGATGTTAAGGTCAAAGATGTATTCGCTTCACTGGTTGCGATACCAGCCACTTGAGGTTTTCATCAACAATGAAGCAGTTGATTAAGAGCGGAATGTATGATGATTTATTCCCTATAACGAAGTTGAAGTTGTTAAAATCCCCATGTAACCAACAATATGGATGATGATTTGAAGCATGAAGCTGATAATGACATGGGATATGATTCGTCTGATGTTGCATTTACTGAATGGTTGGGATCAAAAATTTTCAACTACAAAATAATGGATCATTATATAATGAAAGCATTATGGATTTACCAGCTGAACTTGAGGAAGAATGAATAAGGTTGAGCATCTGATATTTGGGGTTGCTTAAAACAGCTAAAACACACATCACTATGACCCCAGAAAATGCTAATAAACGGACTAAAACACTAAAATATGGATAAATATGTTTCAAATATGTTTGTATTGTGTTTTTATGTCTTACATGTACAAAGGATTGAAAATAAAGCAAAAACGGTAATTTTCGAGTGACTTTCGACGATGTTTTCACATTTATCGAGGTCGAAACGAAGTCGTTAATTTTCCTCGATCACACATTGAAAGAGCATGAAATTACGAGTCCAACGGTACCGGCCTTTCATATTTGAACCTTTTTATTTTGAACCTTTTTCATCCCTGTTTGAACCTTTAATACTAGTATAATTGAACCTGGCCAAAAGAGGGTTATATATTAAATTTGGTGTAATATAAATGAGACACTGCCTAGCGCAGTTGGTTTCATTGTATGAGTTAACACTCATACCAAGAGGTCATAGGTTCGAATCGCAGGAGGGTTTCTCCCCTCCACGCCACGTCAGCTGACACGTGGCACTACGTGGCATGCCACTTGGCGGACCCAGACCCGACCCGATCCTGACCCGGCCCAAGACCCGACCTGACCCTGACCCGGCCCAAGACCCTAGCCAGACCTGCGACCATACCCACCGTTGACCGTGGTCCGTCAACGCACCGTTTACCGTGATACCGCGGTGGTCCGGGGGTGGGTCCGCCAGCCGTTGACCCGTACGATTGGCCCACCGTTGACTGCCGTCGTTGACCACCGTTGACCGGTGGTGGCTCCGGTGACGGCTGGCAAGCCACGTGGCACCACTCAGGTGGTGACACGTGGCACAACTAATGATTGGTACGAGGTTGCAGGTACGAGGTACTGTTCATACGAGGTGGCAGGTACGAGGTGGCAGGGAATGTCAGGTGGCAGTACGAGGTGGCGGCGGCTGGCCAATCAGAGCATGACACGTGTCCAAAACGCGTGATCCGAGGGTGCCAGGCGTGTGTCAGTCCGAGGTTGTCGTGTGGAGATCCAAGGCAATAATGAGGCGGTTGATGGAGAGCAAAAAGACTATAATACCCTCAGATCTTGCAATATGAGTGGTGGATGACCTAAAAGGACGAAAATACCCCTCCCACTTGGAGGCTATAAAACATCAGACGCAGTAGCTTCATTTGGTGTTAGTTAGTGTTAGAAATTTAGGATTTAATTTCAAGTAGAGTAGTATAATTTTAGGAGTAGTATAGATTAGCTTTTTAGTCTAGCTTATTGTAAAAGCTTTTTAGCTTATTCTCAACTTATTGTAATGGCTTATTATAGTTTAATGAAGATGCTTTTTGGTAAAGGTTGGTGTTACTTTTAGCTTATATTTTTTCTTATGCTTATTTTCTTATCTCTCCTTCTTTTCTTTTGCTTATTTTCAAATAAGCTCATGCCTATAGCTTATTTTTGGATCCCATCTCTTAAGCTTATATTCTAATAAGCTACTTCCAGAGACTTATATAACTAGCATATTTTTATAATTGTTTTTGATTTAACTTTCGATTGAGCTTATTTTAGCTTATTTTTTGATTGCTTATTTTTATTCAAGCTTATTTTTTTATATATATAGATCTAATCCTTAATCATACCCGATTCGAGTTCACTTGATTGAACACCTTAGTTTCGGGTGGATTAGATCTAAAAATAATAGATCTTATATTTTTAGCTTATTTTCTAGCATAAAGTTTGTTGCTTTTTAATTCTAGCTTATTTTACTTAGATCTAAATCTTTAAATATACCCGATCCAAGTTCACTTGATTGAACATCTTAGTTTCGGGTAGATTTAGATCTAAAGTTTTTATCTTTTAGCTTATTGTCTTTAGAATAAATTCTAAAATTAAGATACTTTTTTGCTTATCTCATAATTTTATTCTCATTTTTCTTTCTTTACTTTTCAAAATGAATTAATTTTGTTTTTTGATTACTCTCGATTTCGAAATGCGAAAAAAAAAGGGTGTCATGAGTCTCCTACTCGACTTATTCATTAAGTCTTGAGCACCTTTATCTTCGAGAGCTTATTATTTAGCTTATTTAGTCATAAAGTTCTAAACTTTACTATTATTCTTACAGACTATTAAGCTATCGGCGCTTATTTCGAAGGGTAATTGTAGCTTATTTGAGAAGTGCCTTATTTATAAGCTTATATTCTTCATCCTTTCTTCGAAAAAGCCTTGATAGCTTTTTAGCTTTTCAAAAGTAGTTTTTTTTATATATAGATTTAATCTAGTTTTATTTTTACAAAAATTAGTTTTCAAAATAGCTTATTTTCTAAAAAGTTTTTTCATCTTATTAGCTTATTTTGTCCTAACTTTTCATGTCTTATTTCTTATCCATCCTCTACATCTAAGGCCAAGGAGCTGTATAATGGTTTATTAGACTATAAGGTTTGATAGGATAGATAGAAGTTTTAATCTTTATAGTTTTTTACGAAAGGTAATTAGTAGATAAAGTTAAAAACATTATTTTGCTAATTAGGAAGTAGAGCTTAAAAGTGATAAACTATTTGTTAATTAAGTTTTGTAAGATCGGGTGGTAATCGTTTTATTTGGCGGCTCTTCAATTTGGTTACATTTCTAATCTTTTCAATTAATTAGTTATTTTTAGAAAATGTTACTTATTTTATATTGCCATAGCGTAGTGATAGTATAACTTGTAGGATGCTAAGTGATTAGTGAGTTGGAATTTAAGTGCGGTTTAAAACAAAATTTAAAAAAATTCATAGTCAATTTAACCGTCATTTTATTCTATTTTAATGCAATTTAAATACTTGTCATTTATTTTAAAAAGCATTTTACTTTACTTGTTATTTAATTTCTTTTGTTTTTGTTAAAAAATCAAAAATACAAAAAATTATAAAATATAAAAAGTAAAAAATATTTTTCTTTTCTTTTATTAGTATAATTATCATATAAAAAAAAAAATATAAAAAAAAAATCAGAAATAAAAAATTGTCCATAAAAAAATAATAAAATAAACAAAGTTGGTAAAAGAACACCAACAAATAATACCTTCAATTGAGGTATTATCCATCAATAAGTTCCCAACTCGAATCAGAGATTCAAAAGCTTGCCTTTTGTGTCACTTACGATATACGGCTCACCTTTAAAAGTTAAACATTTTTAGAGAGCTACCGTGAAGCTTGTTGATTATTAGGTTTAAGTTATTCGATATTGTTTTGTCCTTTAATAAAGTATATTAAACCTAAAAACCCAAAAATAATCTTATTTTTCTTCTTATCCATTTAATTCTTTTCTTAAAATTGTTTAATTCTTATGGCGTTACTCGATTATCGTTTGAACCCCCTCTTCTCGATTAAAGAATGCTCGTTTTATGGAGCTTTGTACACTAGAAACTGTGGTTGTTCAAAAGGGAGTTTTGAAGACAAGATTCTTGTTCCCGTACCCGACTCGTCTCAACAACCCCCTCATAATTATACAACTTGTGGAGACCCGGTTGATGGTCTATATTGTCAACCTTGTGCTTTTGTGCAAAAGTGTTTGAATGAAGGTTGGTATACAATTCATGATAAAAACGAAATTTTAAACACTTCCGAGTCATCCAATGACAACACTAACATTGTTAGTGCACCTCAAGAGCCATTCGTCTTCAATCAAGACCCCAGTCAAAATTCTTCACGAAGTACTCCACAAATTAACCACAATTGTTGTTACGAGTGTGGTAATTCGTTAGATGATATCTTTTGTCAACAATGTACTTGTAAGTCTTGTGGGAAAGGTGCTCATTTTGGTTACAATTGTCCATCGCAAATTCCGATTATCTCTAATCTGGAACCATGCTAAAATCAAAACCTTAATGAGATCCTACAAAATTTGCAAAGTTTGCAACAACAATGTCTTTTGGGTACGTGCCAATAATGTGGTTGTAATGAATATGATGGAGTTTGTTTTCATTGTACTGATGGAAATGGAACACAAATCAATTCTTTAACTCCGTAATCTTCTAACGATTCTCCAAATTTTGCAAATCACTCTCCACAACCCCAATACGAGACAAATATTTATGAGTTATGTGGAAACGATTCTTATTACGGTTACGATTGTCCACCTCAAGTCCCGTTTGTCTACAATTAGGACCCGTGTTTCAATCAAAACTTTAATTATTTTCCACTAACTTCACCGAGTTTTCCACAACAATGTCTTTGTTGTGAAAACTGCAGAGGTCCTCATGCGACTTTTCAGTGTCAACCGATGAACCAAGATCTTTCTGGTTTTGACCAATTTCAACCCTAACAGTTTCCCGTCAATTATCCTCCTCAAGAGATGAATAAAGAAATTTTCCAAGCTCGAGAAGACTTAATGGAAACCATTCAAGCCTTTTTAAAGGAGTATGATCATATACCTCCTAATGAAAAGTGCATGGCTTTATTGCTAGCTGAGGAGAGATTTTTTAAGAATAAGAAAGCTATGAAAGAAAAGCAGAATCAACCTGAAGTTATGCAAGAATTGCTTCTTAAACTTATGGATGATTTGCAAATTCTTAAGGGAAGTCAACAAGAGAAGAAGGAGACGGCAGCTCTAAGTTTTACTCCATATTTGAATTTTTCTATGATTGACAATGAAGAAGCTAAAGATAACTTTTTGAAAGACGTTTGCACCTTCTTAAGGAAATTTAGTCGTTTACCTTTTGGAGTAACACCAAAGGTTATATTGATAGCTTGGGAGAGATTTAGAAAAATTAAGGATGCTTTGACGAACAAGCAATATCAACAAGAGGATATTCAAGAATTGATGAGTAAACTCCTTGAAGATGTGCGAAATATTAGAGAAGAGCTATCTGAATATATCAATTGTCCAAGTTGGAATCTACCTACTTTCTACGACAATGACGATGATGAGTATACTATTATATATAGCAAGCCTACAACAATCACACCCGACTTACCGATCGAGGAGCCCGATAACTCTCTAATAATGGGGGACGAGCATCTTGACACTATTCCTAGTGTTGAGAACCATGTCCCAATCCCAAGTGACTTCGAGGGTATTTCCGAAGATACGTGTGATGTGCCCGTTTATGAAGATCCTTCCATTTTTGATGCTTTGAGCGATCATTATGAGATTTTATCCGATTCTAACAATGATGGTACTTCAAGTGATGACGATTCTTATGAGAACATCGAGTACATTGAAGCATCACCCCCCAATTTGGAGATCGTTAGCTTAGAGGAGGTAAATAATGATCAAGAAGAGAAAGAGTTTGACTTAGAAGAAACTTTTCAAATCCAAAATGTTATTCTTCGTGAGAAATTATTAAACGCCCATCGTCTTATTGTTAATATCGAATCTTTGAAAGACATCCCTACTCCTGATCATGTGTTCAAATCTTCTTCATTTCCTATTCCTGTCACGGATAGTGACTCGTTCTTTGAGAAGTCCGATACTTCTTTCTCTTATTTGGATAACTTTTTACCTTAATTCAAGACTTCTAGCGATCATACGGAAGAGACGAGAAGTGGTAGTACCACTACTCATGCTAATAACTCTCTTCCCGAGTATGATTCGTTTCTTTTTTAGATTGAGCCCGATCAAGGTGAACCTAATCTCTCGCTTATATTGTATGGTCTTTCTTCCTTTTCTAACGGTATCCAGTTGCTCCTCCTTATTCTTCTCTCCTGTGGGAATGAAGATACCATTTTTGACCCCGGTATCTCCATTTATCATTCTTTTATGCCGGGTTGTATCTCATCGGAATGGAACTTTCTTGAAATTCAAATGTTTATCGAAACCACTTTGAATGAAAGTCCGATGAATATTTTATCTTCACTGCTCCCCCAATGGACAATGAATCGGGTGGTCGAGTCCTGTGCTCAAGGGGACTCGGTTTAACAAAACACAAGCGCTCTTCGTGGGTGGCAACCCATGCTTATCCATTCTATCTTCTTTCTATTTGCTAATAAGTGTTTTGTTGTTGTGAGGAGGCTCGCCTCTTCCATTATCCATGTTTTGTGTTTTGTGGTTTATTGTCCAGGATTGCCCGGATTCTGAAGCCTCTCGTGCTCGCGGTTTTTGTCCTTCGATCATAAGAGCTTCAAATCCTCAGCTTCATTTTAGGAAATCTGATATCCTAATCTTATCGACTAACGTTTATCTTTAGCATAATTCATAAAGGGCTTTAGGGATTTACGTAGAGACCCTTCTTAAAACATTGAGGACAATGTTTCATTCTAGTATGGGGGGATCTTCGATTTGATTGTGCCTGCAGCTGTTGTTTTCACGTGATCCCGTTTTTACCATCAAAATTTCAAAAAAAAAGAAAATTTTTAAAAATTTTCAAAAATGAAATAAGTATTTTGTCATAATTTTGACTTTCCCTTTCTGGGTTGAATAAGAGGTTAATTTTGACTCGATCGAGCGTGTTGAGCTCTAGCTTGTTCCTTAACATTTAGGCTAAGCGTTCGCGAATATTCGCGAAGAACGAAAAATGATAGAGTTAAGTATGAGTTGGATGCTAAACAAGGATTATTTGGAAATCTTAAGAGCTCATGTGTGTAATTTGTCGCTTTTTCTCCCATAAGCTCTTAACCTGATTAATATACGTGCTACTTTGGAGGTTAAACTTAAATCAATAATTTTTATGTAGTATATAGCAAAAAATTTAGCCTTAGTTCAAATTTATACTTGAATTTTTCAAAAAGACGTCTTCCCTATATCATATAAAAAAATGATGATATGTTGAAAAATGAAAAAATATAATAAATATAAACTGTGGGCTGATAAAAGTTTGCTGCATCTTGCCGGCTCACAACCGATGTTACAGCCTTCTAAAGAAAGCCCATAGTAAGAATAAAAATCTGAGACTGATAAAAGTTTGCTGCATCTTGCCGGCTCACAACCGATGTTGCAGCCTTCTAAAAGGTCGAGGGTTACAATTGCATCAATGTTTAATAGTAAGTGTGAATTAATAAATAGATCTCTTTTTGTTAAATTCAAATATGCTTTTGAACTTTGGCTATTCTATTTTATAAGCTATGTGTATACGGAAAATCTGAGAGTTTTTGAAACCTAAGGTCCGTGAGTCCCGATACTAGTCTCTGTGGGGTGTCAAAAGCCTGGTCACTTAGCCGCAAGGTTGGGATGTGCCGGAGACGGTGAATAGTTCGCTTACATGGGATGATCTCGACCTTCAAATTTTCATTATTTCGAGTGGAACGTTGAAACATATAAATTTTGCAAACATTGACTCCAAATTCTCGAGATATTCAAAATAGTATCATTACGCCTAAGATATATTAATTGTGAGAGTGATAAAAAGTTCACAAGTTGCACAATATGGAGTAGTGTTAGATCTTAAACTCATAATTAACGGTGTGTGATTTCGTTTTAAGCTTGGTTTGGAATAAGTGAAAAGTCGGGGATGATGAATTTATCCTTTTTGGGGCATTCTCGGATCGAAATGCATCTTGTTCTATGATCCCTAAAAGTTATAAAATAACGAAAGTCAAATAAGTTAGTTAGTTGCTCGAAATGAAAATACAAAAATATGGTAGGAATAAGTATATATTTATGGTAAAAACAGGGCTTGTCAAAGCTATTGAGTCTTTAATTCCCTTGACGAACGCTTAGCTACTTTTCGAGGTTATTAGTCAAGGGGGATCGAGATTCTTAGTTTTCTAAGTGCTTACTTCATAGCATTGCGTGAGGATACGTCAATGTCTTAGTATGGGGGATTTTGGTATGTGATTTAAAATTACCACATTACCTTTTCACCATTAAATTGGATTCCTTTAAACGAACCAACAAAAAGCACATTAAAATGGACCTAATAGGCATGTTTTTGTGTTTGTATGTGCTCGGTACCGGATATTCACTAAAGGACGAAAAATCAAGCAAAAAAAACGGACAAAACCAAGCACGGAATGGAAAAGCTTGGAAAAGACAAAGTCAAATCGAAGCCAAAGACCAAAAAGTCAAAGTCAAAAGTCAACTCTAGAAAAGTCAACAGTCAAACTCGGAGCCAAAAAAACCTGGAGAGAAGAGGAAATGTTAAATGGGGACCTACCGTACCCATTAAATGGGCCGGGTCAGCCCATTTATACATTAACATAAAGACTTAAAGCCAATTCATTACAAAAGGCCCAAAAGTTTAATTATAAGTCCAAATTCCTCTTAATATTATAACCGGGCCCAAATTCAATTCTGGCCCAACACAATCCAACACCCAAAACCCCTTTTAACCCTGTTAACCCTTAAACCCATATTATATCCTTACATGTTAGTCCTTCAGTGGACCTACCATTGTTAGTCTTGGGGGACTATCTATGCAAACCACAACCTAACTCCAGGGACCAATATTGCAGGATACAAGGACGACCTTTGCAACAATACATTATAGGTTGAGGGACTATTTTTGCCTTAACTCCAAACTCACCCCTGCTTCTCAAAACAAACAGAGTACCCCCACCCTATTACCCGCCAAAATACCAAGGTACTATTCACTGTCGTTATGTTTGTGGCCTGCAACAAACGACAATACCACTCACTCCACTCCAAAATACCTTGTCACATTCACCTTCACCTCATTTGACAGCCTGTTGGGCAATCCCTTATAATATTCATTGGTTCATCGCCAAAAAGACAAGACACCAATGGGTATGATCAAACAGCTTGGGCTCTACTCAAATCCGATGGCTAATATGTGCTCTTGTTTCTCCTCACCAAACAAACACAAGAAAACACAAAGTAAAAAGACCTCAGAGCATATATAAAGAAAAATGAAGACAAAAGAAAGGGATAACGAGGAGAGTAGTTATAGTGTAGCTTTAATTTAAGTTTTATGTAGTTTTAATTCTGTCATTGTCTTTTAAATTCCTTGTAAACCTTTAATGTTTTAATAAAAAATTTAGTTTCTTGAGTCTTTCTTACAAAATCTGTCTAATTTAGCTTGCAATTGCTTATTTAACTTTGCTTATTCTATGTGCTTAATGTTTGGTTACAAACTGCTTAACATATGCTTATTGTTCTTTTTACACTTTTGTATTTGTTGTTAGTTGTTTAACTAATTTAAGGCAAAAAAATGAATTTGTTCTTTTTAAGGGGTTTGTTTTGGGTCAACCGGTCAAACGGGTGGTCACCGATGGTTTTTTTTTAAACAACTTTGTGGGTCACTTTGCCATCTTTGGCAAGGTTGTTTTATTGGTTTTTAACGCACTATTTTCTACAACAGGTTTCAAGGGTTTGTTTTCTTTAAATGTTTGTTTTTGTAAGATTTGCCTAATAGTGTTGTTTAAAACTGATGGTCCGGGTTCAAAAACTGTTTTGTTAAGCTATTTGGATTAAGGCCTTTTTACAAGTTTTTAAGTGTCATTTTGTGTTCTCTTAAGTGTATAAGTGCAGTAGTATAGTCTTTTAAGTTTACTTGTGTTCTATTAAAACCCTTGTTTTTGCTTATTTCATTCCCTCCTGTAGCTTTATATTTGCCTTTAATTAAGAAGTAGCATTAGTTAGCTTCTTTTCTCTGCCTTGTGAGTAAATAGAGTAAACTGCCTTTTTAGTTGTTTATTTTGTGCTTATTAGTCAGACTTCCCTAGCTTATTTTGTGTTTAAACTAGCTTATTAGGTTAGGGTAGTAAACTTCCTTTGCTTATTTTCCATTTTTCCTAGCTTATTTCCTTTATAGCCTTAGTGAGTATTTATGTACTTAACTAGCAGTACTAACTTTAAAGTTAGTACTGCTAAATTCATAAGCTCATTTCATGCTTATTGGTGTGTTAATCTTTGATCATGTGAGCTTATTAGGTATAGTCTTTTGTCTATTATTGCTTATTTGCCTTTTCATTTTCATTATTAGTTAAAAAAAAGCCTAAAAGTTAGTCTTTAGTTCTTAGTTCATTTTGGCAAACAGGCAGCTTTTTCTTTGCTTATAATTAGCTTATTCTTAAGTTTTACAAAAAGTCAGTTTTTCTTAGTTGCTTAAAATGTCTAGTCCTAGGTCTGTTTAGCTTATTTAGTTTTCTTGTTAGCTTATTAAGTCATTAAAAAGCCAACAGTTTAGGCTTATTGTAAAATAAAGTACTTTTTGGTGATCTGTTGGGTTTTGGCTTATTTTCTAGCTTATTCTTAAGTTTTTAGCAAAAGCGGCTTTTCAAAAAGTCCTTATTTTGAGCTTATTAAAAACTTTGTTCAAAAAGTTTTTGAAAAAAAATGTTTTATAAAAAGAGAGAGGCCCAGGCTCGACCCCTGGACCTCCCCCTTTTCTAAGCCCCCTCCCACACAAACTCATACCGCTGTGCTACAATAGCTCATCCGGTATGAGTTTGTTTCTTTATTATATATTTCCCAACAGGCCCAAATAAGCATCCCAGGACCCCATTTTAGCACTTATTTAACAGCTATATTTTTTTAAGCTGGAAAGTTTTCGGTTTTTAAATTTTTCTTAGAACCTTTGTAGTATAATGCAATTTCCCTGAATTTTTCAGAATTTTTCATAATCGTTTGATATTTTTTATCATTTATTTTCTTTTAAACTGTTTTTTAATTATAATAAATTAAATAAAAATCAAAAAAATATTTTTCTTTTTTAGAAAATTTTATTTTGTCATATTGCACTTAGGAAAAATAGAAAAACGTTCGTAGGGTCATTTTTGCAAAATTTTAATTTTTAAAGAACGGGATCGAATCCCGTTCTCGTTTTCTCGTTTCAAGCTTAATTTACTTCCGTTTTCAGTCTAGTTTTTTTTATTCTTTTTTTTAGTCACTTATAGCTTATTAAAAGTAAAAAAATTCACTTTAGGATTAATTTTTCATATTTTTAGGTTTTTAGTCGCGTTCGTTTTTAATTTCCGTTTCTGTTTTTTGTGATTTTAAGCCTATTGACTTATAATTTTATGTTCCCGTAGGACTTGGATTTCATTCTTATGCCTTATTTATGCTTCCCGTAGAATTTTAAGTTAATCATTTGCCTTTTTATGCTTTCTCGTAGTTTTAGGTTTAAATTCCCGTTTTCGCGTTTTTCTTAAATTGCTTTTGTTTAGGTTTTTCTTCTATTCGTTTTTGCATATTATTAGTAGTTTTACAAAATCAATCCCATATCTTTTCATTCAAGATCGAATTTTACAATTACCGACTCTCGGTTTTCATATTCCTCGCATCATCAGGGAAGAACGAAACGGGTTCACGGTTTTTTATAATAATTTTGTGGATAACGAAGTGAGAAACCGATACTTCCGGTAATACTATACTACTATCATTGATATTATCCTATTTGTTATATATATTTATATATTTATTTATATTTATATATGTGGTAAAAAGGAACCTAATCACACACCCTTGACATGCACTCATTTTTAGTGCATGATACCCCTAGTACAAACAAAACCATCCGAGCCGACCTTTTTCACGAGTTCTTGTTATTCTTTGGTTATGCCGTACTTTAATGAAGAGCATTGTCAACTACCTTAAAACCAAATTTATAATTACACCCAAATCACCCTTAGCCTACACCTTGTATGTACTCACCTTTAGTACATTATTGTTTTAACCCAAGTTAATTATTGAGTACATGGTTGCTAAGTCCTTATCCTTGTAAATACAATTTTGGGACGATTAGGATTCATGGTAGTATTCATCTTATGAAGAATTGGGGAAAGAAGTAATTTATTATCCCCAATAGAGCTCAATAAGCTTCATGTTATGTTGATCCATCTCAAATCGGGTCATTAGTTAGATTGTAAATACGCATGTATGTAAAAGGTTCAGTGTAGGGGTGTGTTACATTTGGGGTAGGAGCCAAAGGAGGAAGAATTACTGGTAAAGGAACTCTTAAAACTGGTAAACTTGATTTTAAAGATGTAAACTTTGTCAAGGAGTTACATTTTAACCTTTTTGGTGTTTCACAGATGTGTGAAAAAAATAACATTGTTCTTTTTACTGACACTGGATGTTTTGTTCTGTCTCCTGACTTTAAGTTAGCTGATGAAAGTCAGGTTTTACTTAAATACAGTGTTGATATGAATAATATTGTTCCTAAAGAGAGTTTAACTTGTCTTGTTGCAAAGGCCACACTTGATGAATCAATGATATGGCATAGGAGGCTAGGTCATGTAAATTTTAAAACTATTAATAAAATTGTTAAGGATAACCTTGTGAAAGGTTTACCTATAACACGTTTTGAAAATAACCAAACTTGTGTTGCTTGCCTTAAGGGAAAAAACACAAAGCCTCCTGTAAGTCCAAAATTCATAACTCTATTACTAAGCCTGTATTCATGTTGCATATGGACTTGTTTGGTCCAACTTTTTAGAGCAGCTTAATGAATAAGAAATATTGTCTAGCTGTCACTGATGATTATAGTAGATTTACTTAGGTTTTCTTTTTAGCATCTAAGGATGAGACTAGTGGCATTCTTAAGAGCTTTATAACTCAGATAGAAAATCTAGTTGATAAGAAAGTAAAGATAATCAGATGTGACAATGGAACAAAGTTCAAAAATAAAGTTATGAGTGAGTTTTGTGAAAAGAAAGGCATTAAGAGGGAATTTAGTATAACTAGAACTCCTCAGCAAAATGGCGTTGCTGAGAGAAGAAATAGGACACTAATTGAGGTTGCTAGAACCATGTTAGCTGACTCTAAGTTACCTACGACATTTTAGGCTAAAGCAGTTAATACTGCTTGCTATGTGCAGAATAGGGTATTAGTAGTTAAGCCTTATAACAAGACCCCTTATGAACTCTTTAGAGGTAGAACACCTTCTCTAAGCTTCATGAGACCATTTGGGTGTCATGTTACCATTCTTAATACCTTAGACTATTTAGACAAGTTTGATGGAAAGTCAAATGAAGGATTCTTTGTTGGATACTCATTAAATAGTAAGGCTTTTAGAGTATACAACATTAGACCTAGGAAAGTAGAAGAAAACTTGCATGTTAGGTTCTTGGAATATTGCAGGTGATGGACCAAAGTGGCTGTTTGATATTGATGTTCTAACAAAATCAATGAATTATGTGCCAGTTGTTGCAGGTATAAACTCTAATGATTTTGTGGGTACAAAAGAAAGTATCGGTGCAAGTCAATCTAGCAAGGAGACAGGATCTAGCCAAGACTACATTTTGATGCCACTATGGAAAGATGGTTCACTATTTGATTCCTCTTCAAAGAATGCTAGCAATGATGAACCACAACCTTCTAATGATGCTGGAAAGAAGGATGATGAAGGTGGAATTGAAGATCAAGAGAGGCCTAAGAACTATGTTCAAGATGTTAATAATGCTGGGCCAAGTATTAATACTGCTAGTACAAATTTTAATACTGGTAGTCTAAATATTAATACTGCTAGTCCAACAGTTACTACTGCTCCACTTGAAGCCACACATGTTGATTTCTTTGGTGATGAAAAAAAATTAGATATAAGTTACATTATTACCACATATCCAGTTTCTACTACTCCAAATACAAGAATCCATAAGGATCATTCACTTGATCATGTGATTGGTGATGTGCAGTCTAGTGTACAGACAAGGAAAATGACAAAGACTACAAATGAACAAGGGTTTATTAGTGTTGTTTATGAAGGAAAAACTCATGAAGACCTTCATACTTGTCTGTTTGCTTGTTTTCTATCTCAGGAAGAGCCCAAGAAGGTACGTAAGAAGAGCTTCTGCAATTCAAATTACAACAAGTTTGGACATTGGTGGATTTAACAAAATAGGTATACAAAAACAAGAAAGATGAGAGAGGTATTGTGATTAGAAACAAGGCAAGGCTGGTTGCACATGGTTACACTCAAGAAGAAGGAATAGATTATGATAAAGTTTTTGCTCAAGTTGCTAAGATTAAAGAAATTAGGCTGTTCTTAGCCTATGCCTCATTCAAAGACTTTGTGGTGTACCAAATGGATGTGAAGAGTGCATTTTTGTATTGCAAGATTGAAGAAGAAGTTTATGTCTGTCAACCTTTAGGGTTTGAAGATCCAGAGTTCCCTGACAAAGTTTATAAGGTAGAAAAGGCATTATATGGTCTACATCAGGCTCTTAGAGCTTGGTATGAGACTTTATCTACCTATTTATTAGACAATGGATTTAAGAGAGGCCAGATACATAAGACTTTGTTCATTAAAAGAGTCAAAGGTGATATTCTACTAGTTCAAGTATATGTTGATGATATCATTTTTGGGTTTATAAGGAAGGAGATGTGTACTGAGTTTAAAAAGATGATGCATAAGAAGTTCCAGATGAGTTCTATGGGAGAACTCACTTTCTTTTAGGATTGCAAGTGACACAGAAAGATGATGGGATTTTCATCAGTCAAGATAAGTATGTGGATGAAATTTTGAAGAAGTTTGGCTTTTTAACTGTGAAGAAAGCAAGTACACCAATGGAGACTTCAAAGCCTTGCACCAGATGCAGAAGCTGAAATGGTTGATGTTCCACCTTATATAGATCAATGATTGGATCATTGATGTATCTAACAGCTTCAAGGCCTGATATAATGTTTGCTGTATGTGCTTGTGCAAGATTTCAAGCCACACCTAAAGGTTCACATCTTTATGCTGTGAAAAGAATCTTTAGATACTTGAAACATCAACCTAAAATTGGGCCCTTTGGTATCCTAAGGAATCACCATTTGATTTGAAATGCTAGTAGTACTAAGTTTAGCCTAACAGTACTAAGTAAAGCTCAGCAATACTAAGTAATGTCCAGCAGTACTAAGTAATGCCCAACAGTACTAAGTAATGCCCTAGCAGTACTAAGTAATGTCCATCAGTCCTAAATAATGCCCAACAGTACTAAGTAATGCCCTAGCAGTAATAACTTTTGAGTTACCAGATTTAACCTCAATTTCGTTCCAAAAGTCATTTCCATCATCAATTTTGATTCTCACAAGCTCTCTTTCTGTTTTTATTCTCACTTTATCTCTTAATTCTTTTTCTCACTGAATCGCTTTGTCTGTTTTTGTTTCACACATCTTTCTTTCTGTTTTTGAACTCACTACATCTCTCATTTCTTTTTCTCACTTAAACACTCTGTCTGTTTTTATTTCACACATCTCTCTTTCTGTTTTTGAACTCACTACATCTCTCATTTCTTTTTCTCACCTAAACACTCTGTCTATTTTTATTTCACACATCTCTCTTTCTGTTTTTGAACTCACTACATCTCTTATTGCTTTTTCTTACTTAAACACTCTGTCTGTTTTTATTTCACACATCAGTAATTTTCCCTTCTTTAGCTCCCCCTTAAAAAAGAATATCAAGGCTATGTTGATAATGGATGCTCAAGGCACATGACAGGGAAGGGAAAATTACTGATGTGTGAAATAAAAACAGATAGAGTGTTTAAGTGAGAAAAAGAAATGAGAGATGTAGTGAGTTCAAAAACAGAAAGAGAGATGTGTGAAATACAAACAGACATAGTGTTTAAGTGAGAAAAAGAAATGAGAGATGTAGTGAGTTCAAAAACAGAAAGAAAGATGTGTGAACTAAAAATAGACAGAGTGTTTAAGTGAGAAAAAGAAATGAGAGATGTAGTGAGTTCAAAAACAGAAAGAGAGACGTGCGAAATAAAAACAAACAGAGTGATTTAGTGAGAAAAAGAATTGAGAGATAAAGTGAGAATAAAAACAGAAAGAGAGCTTGTGAGAATCAAAATTGATGATGGAAATGCTTTTTGGAACGAAATTGAGGTTAAATCTGGTAACTTAAAAGTTAGTACTGCTAGGGCATTACTTAGTACTGCTGGGCATTACTTAGTATTGTTAGGCTAAACTTAGTACTGCTAGACTACCCTTAGTACTGTTTGGGAATAACAGATTTTTCTTAATTAAATATAGCCGTTGAGATATTTCCGCCAACTACTTCGCTTATAGGTTTCCTTAAATTGGATGATTCATGATCTTTCTTTAAATCCTAAGATTTTTCAAGATAAAGAATCAATTTTATTCAGTCGGTCCAATCAAAACCTTAAGTGTTATCCATATAATCTCAATTGATTTTGCCAAACACACATACTGTCATAAACGAACCTAACCCATACCTCAATCGAACTTTTCTCAATCAACAATGGCGAATTTGGAGTTCTGTGACACACACAACATGGTCGCTTACTTAAAGAAAACAGAGGGCAGTGAAGGATTTCATCAAATAGTGGATTTTCTCAATGCAAGTCACATTCGGTATGCTCTTACTGAAAATCCCACTATCTATGTTTCTCTTATCCAACAGTTTTGGCAAACTGCTACTGCAAGCACACTTGATAATGGAGAAATGGAAATAACTACTACAATAGATGGGAAAGTTAAGATTGTTACTGAGGCATCTATTAGGAGGCATCTCAAGTTAGAAGATTCTGATGGTATTAGTAATTTGCCTACTACTGAAATTTTTGAACAACTTGCTCTTATGGGGTATGTGTCCAATTCTGACAAATTGACTTTTCAAAAGGGACACTTTTCCCCTCAATGGAGATTTTTGATTCATACCATCCTTCATTGTTTAAGTTCTAAGAAAACTGCTCGGGAACAATTCAGTAGCAATATAGCAACTGCTATTATTTGCTTGGCCACTAATAGGAGATTTAATTTTTCAAAGCTGATTTTTGATGAAATGGTGAAAAACTTGGAAAGTAAACACAAATTTTTAATGTATCCAAGATTTATACAAATATTTTTGAACAAGCACAAGAGACTGCTTCTACCTCACACAAGAACTTATATTGCTCCTACCCTTACTCAAAAACTTTTTAGCAATATGAGGAGGACTTCTAAAGGTTATACTGGGGTGGACATTCCATTGTTTCTAACAATGCTTGTTCAGGGCCCAGTTGTTTAGGGTGAAGGACCAACACACCCAGTTGAGTCCTATCACACACCCACTAGTGCTCCAACAACCTCACAACCACCACTTTCACCAACCTCTAGGATACCAACCAGACATGAATCTGAGGTTCCTTAGCCAAGATCTCCTACTCAGACCCATGTTGCAGAGGAGGCTGCTTCCACAGGTGTGGATGTCAGACATAGAGGGGTTGTCACTACTGTCACTAGCTTAGATGAAGGACATGGCATTGGTAACATTGATAAGACCCCATCCATGCTCCATGATTCACCTCTCCTAAGAGTTAACACACTTAGAAGTGATGAGGGCATTATGACACTAAATGAATTAATGTTTTACTATACCTAATTGTCAAAGAAGGTGGAAAGCTTGGAGGCAGACTTGAAGCAAACCAAACAAGTATATGGTACTGCTTATACAAAGCTTATCATGAAGGTGAAAAAGTTAAAGAAAACGGTTAAGTCAAGCCAAGCTAGAAGAAGAGCCAAGATTGTTGTTTCTGATGATGAAGAGGATTTGGATGATCCTTCCAAACAGGAGAGGAAGATAGATAAAATTGACCAAGATCTTAACATCTCTTTGGTACAACATGATGCAGAGGTTCAGGGGAGGTATGAGCATGATATGAAGTCTGATTTTGAGTTCACTGCTGCTGAAGAAGTTTATACTGCTGACTTAGATATTAGTACTAATAAGCCAGTTTCTACTGCTGGTGCAGCAGTTACTACTGCTAGTGTTACTATTAGTACTGCTAGTCCTACAAGAGTTTCTACTGCTGATGATATTAGTACTGCTAAGACACTTGTGTATATTAGGAGAAGTGCAGCCAAAGACAAAGGTAAAGCTAAAATAGATGAAGCTGAGCCAGTGAAAACCAAGACAAAGTTGCAACAAAGACAAGAAAGACTTGGTTATGAAGTAGCTGTAAGACTACAAGAACAACTTGATGAAGAAGAGAGGCAGAGGATTGCAAGGGTACATGAAGAAGCTAGCTCTTTTAATGTTGAAGAATGGGAAGACATACAAGCTACAATTGAAGCTGATAAAGAGCTGGCACAAAGGATACAAGCAGAAGAAAGAGAAAAATACTCTAAAGCTGAAAAAGCAAGACTGCTTGCAGAACTTATCAACCAGAGGAAGAGACATTTTGCACAACAAAGAGCTGAAGAAAGGAGGAACAAGCTACCTACACAAGCTCAACAGAGAACTTATATGTCTAACTATATCAAGCATATGGGAAGTCATACACTACAGCAATTAAAGAGACTTTCCTTTGATGAGCTCAAGAATTTGTTTGAAGCAACAATGAGGAGAGTAAGCACTTTTGTACCCATGGAGACTGAAATTAGAAGAGGAGTTCCAGAGTTAGTAGCAGATAGTTCACAAGCAGTAGTTACTGAATCTACAGAAGCTGAAGGTACTAAAAGATCTGCAAAAGAAGAACTTGGTCAACAAAGTTCTAAGAAGCAAAAGACAGATGAGCTATCACAAGAAGAGCTACAACAGTTGATGATCATAGTTCTAGAAGAAAGGATGAATGTTGAAGCTCTACAAACCAAATATCCAATCATTGACTGGGAGGTTTACACTAAAGATTCAAGAATGTACTGGAAAATCATCAGGGTGGGTAATCATACAGAGGTATATCAAGTTTTTGAGGATATGCTAAAATCTTTTGATAGAGATGATTTAGTCAAACTATGGAGTCTGGTTCAAGAAAGGTTTAACTCAACAGAACCAACAGAAGATAAAGAAATAGAGCTCTGGGTAGAGTTGAAAAGATTGTTTAACCTAATGTTGAAGATGAATTATGGAAGTCTCAGAAACATGTTCATGATATAACATGGTGACTGTATGATATCTACATGATGGTTGAAAGGGAATATCCTTTGTCAAGAGGTGTTCTTACATAGATGTTAGCTACAAAACTCTTGGTGGAACAAAATAATGAGATGTCTAAAGAACTTCTTAGGAAAATATTCATGCATGCTGAAAGACCAACAAGATGAAGTGTTTGGATGAATCCTCTCAAGGTTTAATTCAAGAAACTTGATGATTTGGAGGTAAATCACAAGTTTAGGGGAGGATTGTTGGGAATTAAACTCATTACACTTAGTACTGCCAAGCCAAAGACTTTGTACTGCTCAAGATTACAAATGCCAGTATTAACCAGTTAGTACTGCTAGAAGAAAGTTAGTACTACCAGTACTAACTTAAGACTACTGAAGGAGTTAAGACTGATGCATGAAGATTAAGACTGCTCAAGTGATAAAGACGTATGAAGTGATATGTATTGACTTATTCAGTGAATATTCTATATAGTTAGAAAGATACGTATAAGATTAATATTTTAGAAGATTTATAGTTATCTTGTAAAGGACTCCTTGGTGTATAAAAGGAGATCATAGGTTATGGTATTGGATGCACAATAGTAATAGCTTCAAGGTTGTAAACCCTAGTACTACACAGAGTGCTCGTATTATTCGTAATAATAATATTGGAGCTTTTCAGTTATATCATTGTTCTTAAACTTTACTGTTTCATTAACATTCTTCTAAGTATTAAAGAGTAGATTTCACATACTCTTTAGTATTCACAAAGTTTCTACCATAGTTGTTTTGGATTTATCCAAAGTAACTTAATCTTTTCCAGCTAAGGAATAGATCTTAGATTGGGATCAACATGGGAGAATAGTGATTAAAATGTTATCAATACGGCTAAATAACAGATAAGATCTTTGAATATAAGTGCGTTCCCAACCTCGCATGTGCAAAACTTCTTCATAATATGGTGCATATGTGTTAGGAGAGCTTTTTGGTGAAATAGAAAACTATTAATGTGTAATAAATGATTTCTCGAACACATTGATTGCTTTTTCAATAGTTTTATGGTTACTATGGATATACCCAAATACCGACCGATTATTGTTATTTACGAAGATATAAGGCGTTTAAGGATAGGTATTATGTTCCATGATCCAGCCAGAACTGGAGGGATCTATCCAGGGACACTCCCTTAGATAGATTAGAAGTCCTTAGGTATGATTGAAAAAGGAGTAAAGTGAGATTAGGAAGAATGTTATCCAAGGCATGATTTATCACCGGAATAAATCCAACATGGTGATAATAAGGACGCATTGGAATAACATTGAAGGGGTTGAAGAATGAAAAAGAATTGTAAGAATAAAGGGTGTGAAGAAAGAAGCCCTCCATACAACCTTAGTAAGAAACCAGGTCAATGCATAATCTATCGGTAATCATAAAGCTGATTCTGGTATTGAAGATAAGTCATCATAGACCCAGTGCTGCAATGCATAACCCATCCCAGCTACTCAGGCTTCTATCAAAAGAAGTTTGTTTTGTTTCTCACGAAGAACAACACGCTTCTATCAACTTTCTTATTCCGAGATCATTGATATTGAAAATGTGGCAGTCCGTTCCAGCCTCTGATCTCTAAATAACAAAAGTGAACTTATAGAGTCTAGAGTCAACAAGATCAATCAAAAATCTCAATAGGACATAAATTCCAATATACAATTGTTGTTCATCATCAACAACACAACTTGTGTATGATTCCTACGCAATATCCTTGTGATTTTGCCAAAACATCAAAGTGATACTCTTTAGTATTCACAGTGACGATGGAAATCCTTCTAGAGTCAATATCAAACAACTATGCGGTAGGTGACTTGCGAGATTCTATATGAATCAAGATTGTGTCAACTGGATATCGACAATGGTCTAGTAAATGAATTGACTACTCAATCAGTTAGAGAGTAACTAATTGATTCAATCTTATCGTGCTGTCTTCTTTGAGACATTCCGGTAATGAGAACTAGTAAGTACGGTGAATATGATGCTTATGCATTAGAAGATCTAATACTTTGAGCTGGAAACCCTGTCAAGGAAATTCTTCTAAATTGAATCTACTTGATGACAAGTACAATATTTTATATTGTAAAACGGTCCTCACGGAACCAGAGGTTAATGTAACAAAACTATGACGAATGACAAAGCCATAATCATCCATATCTGATGTTTATCACTAACATCAAATTTCAGGTCTAGTTGATGACGTTACAACCTCATTCCAGCTGAGTCAGATTCACTACCACATGCTCATGATCAATCGACAAAGATAAATACATTATGAAAGCTCAAGTACATGTGTTAAAGTCTTCCACAAGCTCTGATATATAAGAACTTCCTCAAAGAACACCAATGATAATATTGCAAGCAGATCAAGTAAAAGATCAATGTTAAGGGATATTGTTAGCAAGCTTTCAAGATAATGAGCATATTGGTAGAGACACAAGATCGCAAAACGGCATAAGATTCCAGGATAAAGATTTAAAGATCTCAAAGTCAAAGAGAATGTCAAGGCTAAACACCAAGATATCAAGATTAAGACAAAGATATCAAGTCAAAATCAAGATCCAAGATTGCAAGCATGCTAAAGGAACTACAAAAGAATTCCCAAGAACACAAGGATCCAAGATTTACGACGTCACAAGAAGTGAAGCCATTATTTCAATGACCACCCCTTAGGGGGAGATTGTTAGCCTTATTTTTAGTAAAGTGATGGTCATTATTTATTCCCGAGCCTTGTATAGGAAACTATAGTTTACGAGAATTAATTTAAGCTAATTGGGCATAGGTTTCGGGCTAAAGCCCGTTTATTTTCTATGTCTTGGCCCATTAAGGCCCAAGAAAGCCCAAACGCATCCCATAAGGGTTTCGTCCCTAATGGAGTATAAATACCCCTCCCAAGCATGTTTGGGAGGGTGTTGCTTCTTGTCATTTCTTATTTTTCTCTTTAGAAGTATACCATTTTTCTTTCTTCCTCTTTCTCTCTCTAAAAGCCTCTTTCTCTCACTAAGTTTTATATATTTCGTGTGAATGATGTAGATTGATATCATGTTACAATAAATAGATATGCCTTGAAATTGATTTGGAGCCTGAAGGGTGGATAAAAGATAGTGGATGCACTAAACACATGACGGGCAACCAAAAGCTCTTCTCCACCTACAAGGCATATAATAGAGGTAACGTCATTTTTGGTAGTAATCTACGCGGTAACATCATTGGCAAAGGTACGATCTCTCATGACTCCCTTAATAATGCAAATGTAGAGCATGTAGATAATTTAGGATTTAATTTGCAAAGTGTTAGTCAAATATGTGATAATAAGTGTAAAGTAATATTTTCTGAACATGATAGTGAAATAACTAAGGATGGAAAAGTCATAGGTAGAGGTATTAGGAAAAGCGGCTTATATATGATGAAATTAGGAAAGAAGCTGAAAGACAAAATTTGTCTTACAACGATTGATGAAAACTCTACTTTGTGGCATAGGAGATTAGGTCACGCAAATATGCGTCTAATTCAATCGTTAGCATCTAAGGAACTAGTTAGGAACTTACCTAAACTTAAGTTTGATCAACATTTCTATAACACCCCGTGTTTTTAGGTCATTTTACAACGTCAATTATTTCACTATTTATTTTTAGTCTCGTACGCGTTTGCTTTTAATTTTAATCGTTAAGTTAAATCGCGTAAACTAAAAATTGCCATTCAACGTAAACGGGCATCAAACAATTAAATGTTTACGTCAAGCAAGTGTTAGATAATTATTTAGAGGATAATTATTAACTTTGCATATTTTATTTTTATTGGTTACGTAAAGTGTTTACGTTTCGCGATAAAATACGTTTAGGCATTCACAGAACCACCAAAACTTATCTAAGCTCCAACAAATACCTATTATTATACCCAATGCTTAAAGTTTTATAAAACTTCACCCATGTTATTCATTATAGCCGAATTCTATGTATAAAAATTAAACCAAAACATACACTTTACAAGTATTCAAGTCTACACTTAATCTATACACATTTAAACTACAAGTATTATAAGAATTTCAATACAAGATATCAAAGATATTTCCTAGCCACCTCCCCCTAAAATTTAGATACAAATGTAGTCCCAAGGGGACATAGAGCTCACAAATCACCAACTAAATCTTGTACAACATAGAACTCATTAAAACATAATGCCATGACTAGTGTTTTGGTCATTTTCTTCCTTAATTCCCTCATCATGTCCAACCATGTGTATTATTGATCTTAGACTTTCCTACTAGCAACTTGGACAAGTCTTGTAGTATATAAGAGTGCTACTAGGTAGTAGAAAACATACCTCTCTTTTCCTTAAGTAAAAACAACACAAACACTCTCTTTGGCTCTCTCCCTACCCACAACTCAAAACAACCTCCCTAAATAATCTATAC
This sequence comes from Tanacetum coccineum, assembly GCA_026074375.1. NCBI lineage: Eukaryota > Viridiplantae > Streptophyta > Magnoliopsida > Asterales > Asteraceae > Tanacetum > Tanacetum coccineum. Next base: position 7,205 of record BQNB010069543.1, on the reverse strand, counting down.
AAATTTTTCTAGCAAGTATACAAGTATTCTAGTATCATACCTAAGACATTCTAAGGTGTATTGAAGGTTTGGATTAGCATTTATAAGGGTTAATTAAGAAAGGTTCAAGATTAAGGTTTCATTGGACATTATGGTTTTATAGTCTTAGAAGCTTGGGTTTTGATTCTAAACTAGGGTTTAGATCTTTTTACTCTTCATCATACTTCATCCTAAGGTCATCTAAAAACTCTACACTCTTTACATTTGTGATTTTATGTGTATATGATATTTATATAGTAAATCACCATCTAGGATATATATTAGCATGTAAAATGGATTTTTACACTTGATCATGGTTTGATATACTTTGGCATATGTTATATTGGTGCTAAGAACATGTGGTAATGGAAGTATAAATATTATGCAAGTATGGTTTAGTTTATAAAAGTATATATAAACTAGTTGCTTAAAAAGTCTACTTATTAAGTTTATAAGTAAAATTGATGTAAGGACTTGTTATAATGGACATTACTTGGACAAATAATGGACTAAAGGACTTAAAGTATATAAGACTTGTGAGATAAAGTGTTGTAGAGGACTTGTAGCAAATTCACTAAACTAAAAACTCATAAAAACAAGTTTTATAAACATTTAAGCCTAATGATCAAAAGAATCTGTTTGAAATTCGAAAATAAGATATTTATTTTATATTTATATAGAATACTACATGTCATGACGATTGTAGGCATATAGAGAACTCGAAAATCCGAGCTATAACGAAGAAGATACGCCATTTGCAAGTTTACGATAACTTTTATAAAAATTACTGTTCACATCAGATACATTGTGGAAAATACTTTATAGAACTTTTAATTATAAAGACGTGCTCAAAAGAATCACTAAAATCGGAGTTAAAACGAATAAGATATGACGTTTATGAGTTTACGATAATTAAGTTTATAAAAATAAATTTATAAAAGTGCATGAACCGTAAAAAGTACTGTTCATAAGAGGACTAAAAATATTAATATGTAATATTTTGATACATCTTCTTAATACGAAACCGTGGACATAAAGAACGTACAAAATGGATCTAAAACGAGAAAGATACGCCATTTTTACTAAAGAAATATTTATAAACGTTTTTACCTTAAAAATATTATTTCACAAATACAATTAGATGGTGATATAGCTATATAGAATTATATATGGTATTAGTTATTTAAAGTACTTAGTACTCATACGATCTATAATTAATTAGGTTGCACTCGGACGTTTTCATGACGCATTTTCATTATGTGATTTACATTATCCCTCCCATTCACTACTTAAGGTGATGTTCATTGATAAATTATAATAAAAATTAATTTAATATAAAATTTAAACCCCACGTTTTACAATTTTTTTTTGATTACAAGTTTTTGGGTGGAAACATTTTTGTTTCTACAATTGAACACAAGTGAAATTTTTTCATTTTGATTACGTGTTGCCTTTGTAGCGAGAACCCATTGAGCCCGATTATCATGAACTGTCAATACTGATGTGAAGCGCGAATGTTATGAATAGATCTATTTGGGATTGACATCCCCGTTCGGGTGATTAGCTATCACTGGATAAACGAACGTATACCATGTCGGATTTGGGATGTTACGGGTTAGAACATCATCACGGGCAAATTGTGGCAATTTATATTGCAATTCATTTATGTTGAGCTTTAGTGTCGTGAGCTTTGGGAAACGTAATTACATTTTTGTGATGTTTGCATCTGTTGTATTATCATACACTTAGGAAATCTTGTGGTCCTACATTATACATTTTACAAACCTATGAATTCACCAACATTATTGTTGACGTTTTAAAGCATGTTTTCCCAGGAGATCAATGAGGTACAAGACAAGGGATGCATTGATGGTCATTATTTTGGAATTCATATGCATTAAAGATTTGGTTGCATTACATTTTGGGGAAATATTTGTTATGGACTAGAATCTTTGTATTTTAAACAACAAACAAGTGAAGCTTCGGGCTTTTGTAACAAACAAATTGTTAAATCCAATGTATCAGTTTTAAACAACTTTTAAATGATCGTTCTTATATATATCTTGTGCTATTGATCTATGAAGTAACACTCTCAGACCCATATTCCGCTGCGACCCAATTTGGGGGTGTTACAGATTGGTATCAAGAGCCAAAGTTATAGAGAACCAGGTCAAATGTTTTTACTTGGACTATAATTGTTTTCAAACATTGCATTCATACAAAGGGGTTTTCACGGGACATACATACTTAGTTGGTTAGACTAGATGCATTCATGATTGATATACGCGTTCATAATATATATTATGTATATTACGATAAGAGTCTTTTATTAACACTTATATAAGCTACTTTTGATTTTCAGATTTTGTCATGTCGGATTCGAAACATTCCACTGTTACTTACACATCCATATCTAGTGATGATGGATCATTGGATGCAGGATCTTTGGGAGTCGTTGTATTGGGATATGATGGACTTCTCATGATGCCAGAGGACCCTTATGCATACGTAGAGGCCGCTATGTAGGAGCCACCTTCACCAGAGTTTGTTCTGGAGCCTGTGTACCCAGCGTTTATGCCACCTGAGGATGATGTGCTTCCAGCTGAGGAGCAACCACTTCCTGCTGCTGTCTCACCCACTGCTGAATCACCGGGTTATATTACTGAGTCTGATCCTGAAGAGGATCCGGATGAGGAGGATGATGAGGATCCTGAGGAGGATCTAGCTGATTATCCCGCTAACAGAGATGATGATGATAAGGAGGAGGAGTCCTCTGGACACGATGCTGATGACGAGGAGGAAGACGAGGACGAGGATGAGGAGGAGGAGGAGGAGCACCTAGCTCCGGCTGACTCCATCCCACCACCCGCATATCATACCACTGCCAGGATGTCTATCCGAGCTCAGACACCTATTCCATTCCTGTCTGAGGCAGAGGTTGACAAACTACTTGCCATACCATCACCTCCACCATCACCACTTACATCATACTCATCACCACTACCATAGATACCATCTCCACCACTACCAGTATCATCACCATTACCTATATCACCTCCAACACTACCTGCTAGTCTTACTCATCCATTAGGATACAAAGCTGCTATGATCCGGTTGAGAGCCAAGTCACCATCTACTTCCTATCCACTACCACTACCACTAGCTATTATACTTCCACATACCAGGGCATCTATGGCCATAATGAGAGCTGCTGCACCATCCACCTACATCTTAGCACCTCGATCAGAGACACCACCATCAGGGACACCACCACTTTTACCTATACCATTACCTACATCATCATTACCTCTACCTTTACCCTTTACTGACTGTAGAGTGGATGTTCCCGAGGTTATGTTACCGCCTCGGAAGAGGTTGTGCATTGCTCCCGGTACTATATTTGAGGTCGGGGAGTGTTCATCTGCTCCTACTGCTAGGCCTACTAGAGGCTTTAGAGCAGATTATGGTTTTGTTAGCACTCTGGATGTCGAGATTAGACGTGACCCAAACAGGGAGATAGGTTACGGGATTACTGACGTCTGGGTGGATCCAGATGAGATTGCAGAGGAGATACCCATGACTGATGTGGCAGAGTTGGGTCAGAGGATAACAGATTTTGTCACTACTGTCAGGCAGGAAACATATGAGATTTATGGGAGACTTGACGATGCACTGGATGATAGATTGTTGATGAGCGGTCAGCTCAACTTGCTACGTAGAGATAGGCTCTCCTATGCTCGCACAACTAGACTTATAGAGGGTGAGGCCAGAGCTTCTTGTGAGGCTTGGGTACAGTCTATGGATGCCAGTGATACGGCACGTTCTGAGGTTAGAGCACTACGGACTACGGTTTTAGCACAACAGACTGAGATTAGAGATTTGCGGGCTGCAGACCGTGGACGACAAACACAGCTCATAGAGGCACTGACTCTACTGAGGACATTGCAGACTCAGATGACAGCACTACAGAGTCAGTAGACACCTGCTAGAGATCCAACACATCCTGATGTACCGGAGGAGGCCAATAGTAGTTCTTAGATATGGTTATGTCTTAGCTATGTTGTATAGCCTACTAAGTATTATGGGTAACTCCTGGCTAGTAAGGCTCTAGGTTTTATTTTCATCTTGTAACCTAATGGTAGTGATCATTTTGTAACCGAATCAGTCATGTATGTTTTCCAGATTATATATGAAATGGATGTATTATGTCATGTCTGTAATCGAATTTATTATGAATGAATGTCGATTTAGCTACACCATTGTTAATTTCAATTCAGTTGTATATTTCACCGTGTGATGTGATCTCAATTTATTTATTGTGTATATGTCATGTCACGGTTATGATTGTATGAAATCTAACATGTATTATATTTTCTTATGATTTGAAGAAAATAGCACCAACAAGGAGATCCACAAGGGCATCACCAGCCACGACAACTACCACCACACCTGTCACCAATGCCTAGCTTAAGGACTGATCGACAAAGGCGTTGTTAATGCATTGGCAAGAAGCCGAAATGGCGATGACAGCCATAATTCGGGAACGGGTAGTGGAAGGACAGAACGAACTGCTCGTGAGTATACTTACACTGACTTTCTCAAATGTCAACCCATGAACTTTAAAGGTACTGAAGGAGTTGTCGGTCTAACTCAATGGTTTGAAAGAATGGAGACTGTCTTCAGTATCAGTAACTGTGCAGTCGAGAACCAAGTTAAGTTTGCAACTTGCACCCTTCATGGTGTTGCCTTAACATGGTGGAAATCCCATGTCAAGACAGTTGGTCAGGATACTGCTCACAACATGTCTTGGAGCACACTTATGAAGATGATGACTGCTAAGTACTGCCCGCGAAATGAGATCAAGAAATTAGAGATAGAGATCTGGGAGTTGAAGGTGAAGGGTACTGACGTGGTAAGTTATACCCAACGCTTTCAGGAGTTGGCTTTGTTGTACGGGAGAAAGTTTCCCGAAGAGTCTGATAAGATAGAAAAGTATGTCGGTGGTCTTCCTAACATGATACATGGGAGTGTAATGGCGTCTAAGCCAAAGACGATACAGGATGCAGTTGAGTTTGCAACTGAGCTAATGGATAAGAAGATCCGCACTTATGCTGAATGTCAGACTGAGAATAAAAGGAAGTTTGAGGACACTTCAAGGAACAACCATAACCAACAACAACAACAACAAAACAAGAGGCAGAACACTAGTAGGGCCTTCACTGATGGGCCTGGGGAGAAGAAGCTATATTAGGGATCTAAGCCACTGTGCTCTAAATGCAACTATCACCATGATGGTCCATGTGCTCCCAAATGCCACAAGTTAAACAGAGTTGGCCATCTGGCCCATGACTGTAGGAGTCCTACAAATGCCAATACTGCTAACAACCAAAGGCGCACTGGGGCAGGTCAAAAAGCTACTTGCTTTGAGTGTAGAGCCCATGGACATTTCAAGAGGGAGTGTCCAAAACTGAAGAACAACAACCGTGGTAATCAAGGTGAGAATGGCAATGCTCCAACAAAAGTGTATACGGTAGGCCATGCAGGGACAAACCCAGACTCTAACATCGTTACAGGTACGTTCCTTCTAAATAACTGCTATTCTTATATCCTATTTGATACTGGTGGCGATAGGAGTTTCATGTCTACTACATTTAGCTCCCAAATTGATATCACACCAACTATCTTAGATCATTTTTATGATGTTGAACTAGCCGACGGGAGAATTGGGTTAAACACTATCATTCAGGGTTGTACATTAAACTTATTAAATCATCCCTTCAACATCGACTTAATTCCCGTAGAACTTGGTAGTTTCGACGTCATAATTGGTATGGATTGGTTGGCCAAGTACCATACCGTCATTGTTTGTGATGAGAAACTCGTTCGTATTCCCTTTGGAAATGAGACATTGATTGTTCGTGGTGACGGAAGCAACCAGGGAAACGAAACTCGATTGAACATCATCTCATACATTAAAACAAAGAAGTACATGCTAAAAGGATGTCATGTCTTTTTGGCACATGTTACTACAAAGAAGACTGAAGACAAGTCGGAGGAGAAGCGTCTTGAGGACGTACCAATCATTCGAGATTTTCCTGAAGTATTGCCTGAGGACTTACCGGGTCTTCCACCGACTTGACATGTGGAATTTAAGATTGATCTGATACCTGGTGTTGCACCTGTTAAACGAGCACCTTACTGATTAGCTCCATCTGAAATGAAGGAATTGTCGGATCAACTCTAGGAGCTATCCAACAAAGGCTTTATAAGGCCCAGTTCCTCACCTTGGGGAGCTCCCGTCTTGTTCGTCAAGAAGAAGGATTGATCATTTCAAATGTGCATCGCCTACCGAGAACTGAACAAGCTGACGGTGAAGAATCGTTATCCACTCTCAAGGATTGACGATTTATTTGATCAACTGCAAGGATTCAATGTTTATTCTAAGATAGACCTGCGATCAGGTTATCACTAGCTTCGAGTACGTGAAGAAGATATTCTGAAGACTGCATTCAGAACTTGATACGGTCATTACGAGTTCTAAGTTATGCCATTTGGTTTGACGAACGCACCGACGATATTTATGGATCTCATGAATCGGGTGTGCAAGCCTGATGTGCTGTCGTTGTATGGTATATTTAAGATGATTCAAGTTTTAAATTTATATTTTTCCGACTAAACCAAAACAACAATTTAACGGGCAGTGTACCCGATCGGTAGTAGTTTCATGGTAAGTAGGGTGTCGAACACTTAAAGCGAGGTTAAATCTATCAATTTAATTAATATCTTAGTTATCTAATCAATGTTAATTATATTCTAAACCTATTTTAAACATATGTCAGTCTAAATCCTAATTCTAACAGAAAAAGGGGGTTTTCAGCCTGAGAGACTGGCATGGTTTGGTTGGTGACTACAATCAATTCAAGGCACTATTACCCACATAAGCTAATTGACAAAATATAAAAGAGCGGTCGAACCTTATATAAGAAAACTGTATTAACTATTATTAATCCGATTAGAAAGTTGGTTTGTTTATTAAGTGCAATGATTTCTTCTCTTGAGGTGGCATATCATTCTTAAGACTTAGGCGTTACATCATCCTAAGACCTAGACACATTAATTCTGTCATAATTAAAGCATCCGAATAAAGAATCATTATTTGCTGATTATAATCTATCTTAGGGATTAAG
>BQNB010069542.1:0-33452 GCA_026074375.1 Tanacetum coccineum | reverse complement strand
CGACACGTCGCCCGAGATTCTTAATAATAATTTATTTAATAAACTTATTTTAACACTTTCCCGGGCGACATGTCGCCCGGTATTATGCCTAATTAATTAATTAATTTTCGTATCCCGGGCGACATGTCGTCCGGGAAAACCATCAATCGTGGCATTTAATTGTTTGACTGAAACTATGTGGGCCCGGCGATGTCGCCCGAGAATGTCGCCCGGGAAGGAATCCCATTCGAGCTTTTCCGTTCCACTTATCCCGGGCGACATGTCGCCCGGGAAAGCTATCCCCAACGTCAAGTCGAGGGGGAAACCCCGGATTTATCCCTGAGGATAGTGGCAAATGTTGTAGTGACAATTTTTATTCTTTCCCCATAAGAAAACAAATAGTATATTGGTAAAACATTAATAAATAGCTACATCTTAGCCTAGTGGTTAAGGACATCCTTTACTATCGGAGAGATCTAATGTTGGATTTTTGTACTATTCTATATTTTTATGTACATGTTCGCTTTCTCTATGCGTATTAATATCGATTAAGAAGAGTAAGTATGTCCTAAATATTGTCCATATAATCACTGCTAGTTTAAGTTCTACCCATACAAGTACACTTTCATTCAAAGTAAAATCGTTGTCATTACAACAACAAATGCCGAGTTAATGACATGACCCGACTTCACATTTACTCTCAACATTTTCCCCCTCTTAAAAATATTTCTGGTACCGCCTCTGGATACATTAACCATGCATGGTTAGATCTTCAAGCATGATGCATGTTAGAAATGCAGGAGCATTATGAGTTTATAAACTATACACTTTTAACACGTCTTCTAAAAAAGTATCAAATTAATAATAATAATAGAATCCCTTTATTCAAATGTTTAATCTTATTCCATACTACGTATTAGTATAAATTAAAATTTCAAAGATTTATTACAAGTTCTGGGTATCAACCGCATATGAATCAAGTTAATCCACATCTTTATCAATTGGTTGCAGTACAAACTCTACGAATTTCGCCTTGTGTCCCTGTCTTCACCTCGATATTACCCATTTTTACCATCGCTCTTCCAAACTCCGCGTTGAATCTTGATCCTGATCTTCCTCCCAAAAACCCTTGTACAAACCTCTACAACCTCTGCGTTCCTCCGCGTCACTCCATAGCTTGGCAATCGGATACAATAAACTCCCTGCTCCCGGTCTCAAGTTATCATAGAATGAGTTGCCAAAGTTGTTAACATACGTATCTAGAGCCACACGCTTAACCTTATCACCACCATTGGGGGCATAGTGCTCGGTGTTCGTGGTAGAATTGCATTGGTTGAATTATCCGGGAGGTCGGGGGCATTAGTGTGTTGTTGACGTTTGTAAAGTCTTTAGTGATATCGCGCAAGCTGCAATGTTCCAACTTGTGTGTCCACTGGTATACCAAAAATCACATACTTAAACATAAACTATATTTTTTTTTATGCATATAGGTTTTGAAAGCCAAATAGCAGTTTTATGATCTATTACAACAGGATAACAAGATCTTGAATTTTTAGGCCTTTATAGCAAACTTTTGAACTTTGGACAGTCATAGCGTCATTAAAAGCAGGCAAGTTTGCTAGTATCAGATGCCGCGAAACCAATCCATCTCGACGTCCTAAAGGCACAGGCAACTACGTCACCAGTCTGCAAGTTGTTATAGGAAAAGGGATATCATGATCATAGTTAAAACCTATCTAAGAACATTCTGGAGTACAAAGAAGAATAAAGAGTGATATCGAGAAACGTAAAATACCAGGACAACTGAATCACGGGCAGCGAGGGCAAACAATATCAGCACAAGAGACTACACACTGGGCAATGTGGTTTCAAGCTGAGATTTTGCAGCAATCAATAACTCAAAGCCTGTAAGAACCCGTTGGGTGGGGCAGACTTTTCAGTCGATGCACCATCAATATGTATAGATGCACACACCATTTAACAAAAGCAGTAAGGAAGAACATCCGTAGCATAACCGCGGGCTATTGTTGGGGTTGGCTTGGACAGCAGTACGAACTGCGGATTGTACTATTGACTCAATGTTACGGCAGGTGGACCTATAGAAGCCAACACGAGTCCCTCCGCCACCACCACGAAAGCTTTGGCCTAATGCGAATGTGGTGAATGTGGCTAACAGAAGCACTAGCATGACTAATGTCTTAGTTAGGAAAGAACCCTCCATTACTACAAAAGAATGATTGATGATTTTTAAGTGATGTATCTAGTGAATGAGATGGTGAGATATATAGCCTGGAGAAAGGGTATTTATAGCTCTTGAGGACATAATGAAAGTCAACCATTAGAAATTAATAAAATACTCAAATGTACGTAGCTACAAGGAAGCAAGGTAGAAAGAAAACATTCACATATTAATAAAATACTCATTGTCACAAAGTTATGGAGCTTCATATCGAGTTCAATAGACCAATTCAGCAAAGTAAGTTTTCCTAACTGCAATTTGTATTAGAAATCGGACATAACAAGAGGCTAGGACACACGAAGTTACAAAGTGGGAAATAAAGAATTACATAAGTCATTATACCAATATACCCAATGTAAAGAAGCTTTCTTAGCTCTAGATGGAGATATTGTTGATGTTCCACCGGTTAAAAATATCATTCAAAATATTTTTTGCTAAACTACACTCAACAAAAAGATGTCTTCGTATTCTACCATCGTGACATATCGGACAACGAACGCAGTCCATGTCGATTCCCTTTGAGTCAAGGTTGATTCTAGTTGGAAGTTATTTTAACTCTTGAAGCGAAATTATATCAGTTTTGTTGTTCGATACCAAATTATTACTTTTTGGTCCAGTAGTATCATTTTATTATTTAATCAAGGGATAAAGACGTATAATACCAACGAACTTTTTAAAAAATTTCAATTTGGTACGTATACTTTAAAAATTATCGATTTGGTACGTGTACTTTCATAAAGTGTTCTCATTTGCACATTTTGATGACGTGTCATACGTGATAGTCTGACACATGGCACATCAATAACGTGACACATCATCAAATTGTGCAAATGAGAACACTTTATGAAAGTACACGTACCAAATAGATAATTTTTGAAGTACACGTGCCAAATCGATAAATTTTGAAAAGTTCGTTGGTATTCTACGGCTTTATCCCTTTAATCAATATTTATTCTCGAAACGAAAATTGGTAAGTTGTTTGATGATTTTAAAGGTCGTTTAGAAGTTCTTATATATTTTTCTAAACGTTTTACTTGATAAATGAATGCATAAACACATTAGGAATGTAATTTCATGCTTCCAAATATAATGAAATAAAAGTTGATTCTGGTTAAAGTATTATTAAGGTGAAGCAAAAAGCATCCAATTCAAATTGACCACCGAAAGATTGATTAAATTTATTTTATTTCAATATGATTAAAATCAATGGAACATGCAAAATAGTCCCGCCGGATCGAACGAGTCAAGCTTTTAATGAGCTACTCAAGCTCGAGCTCGATTAGCTCAAGATCGAGCCTATAAATTGTCAAGCTCGAGTCGAGCTCGAACAAAAGATAGTGCTCGTTTAGTTAAATGAGTCAAGCTTTCTTAGGCAATATTCGATTCGACTTGTTAGAAATCTCATTTACTTACTCAAGTCGAACGCTCGAACTAGTTTGTCAAGGTTAACTAATCAAACCAAACATATAAGTTTTTCAAAATATCATTTTATCGATATTTTAATGAGTATTATTAATCTAATTATAACCTAATTATAACTTAATGGAATAACTATGAATTTGTCAAATTTTATTAGCAATAAATTAGATATACTTTAAAGCTATGTCCATCTTGCTTTCCGACTTTTGTTCGTATATATATGTGCTCGTAAGTTATTTAGTCATAGAGTACTACAAGAGAAAACGCTTTTAGTGACCAGACGAAAGTGGTCACTAATAGCATAATAGTCGTGACAAAGTTTAAGTCGTCACTCGTCGTCACTATAGTTCCATCACAGATAGTATTAATGACAATATATTTAATTAAATGGTCACTAAATAGCGACCAAACAATAGCGGTCACTCTTTCATGACATGTAACGTCGTAAAAAAAGTAAAAGAGGTCAGTATTTCAGTTCAAGTAACGAACTAACGGCTCTATTAACCTCCATAAGTGACCAAATACGTCGTCACTATTTTAAAACTAGTGACTAAGATGTGGTCATCGATAAATAAAATATGGAAAAAAAACCCCGCCAATTCCACTTAAACATATACAAGTTTTTCCTTCCTCTATGGATTGCATTGACATCATGCTGTCATGACCTTCCTAATAAAACATGACTAGCTCATTAGTCAACGACATCACAAGATACCACAATGTGAATTACAAATAGAAATTGGAATTTTGCAAACCTCATTCACCATTACCTCCGAACCCTTATTTATCCATCGTAACTTATACGGATTAGGATGTTATTCGGTTGGTAACTTCGAGGCCTTCACTAGTTCTTTGGATATTGAATTCTCACAAATTCATCCATTAATGATTAACGAGCATACACACTCTTCAACCGAAAACATAGTTGCAAAAATCTTGTTCCTTTGTGAAGATTCTTCCAACTTTGTTGAATAAAAAGTACGTTACACCTATTACTTCCTAAGGTGTCATTTATCCTTAGGAAGTGGTCTTCGAATGCGAATCTATCAAAGGAGGAATTGAGTAGTGTGCCAGTTTGGGTGAAATTTTATGATATCCCTATTACTGCGTTCACGGATGATGGGTTGAGTGTTATTGCAACAAAACTTGGTAGTCCATTGATGATGGATGCCTATATTACAGCTATGTGCATGGAATCATGTGGTCGGTCTAGTTATGCGGAGCTAGGATAAACCTACCAGATGATATTGATATGAAAGATACACTCATTGGGGCAGTTCCAAAACTTGAGGGTGATGGGTATATTTTGAATACTATTTGTGTTGAGTATGAGTGGAAACCGCCAAGATGTTCAACTTGAAAGTTGTCTGGTCATTCTTCGGAACAATGTCCTAAGAAGATTTATTTCGATATTTTCAAGAATATGAAGGCACCTTGGCAACTCGTGTGTGTTGTATCGGTTGGTTTTAAATCACATATTGTCTACAAGACGGTTCAACAAAAGAAAGATGACAAGGTGGACAAGAACCAATCTAGGAAGAAGAGTACGATTGTTACGAAAGAGGTAAGTACTAGTATGGATTCTAATCTTTTTGATGTCTTAAGTAACATGCCCAACGAAGAAGAGGTTATGAATACAAGTATGGAGGTCGCGTCTCAAGACAAAGATTCAAGTAAAAATTATTCGCCTACATATACTCATGCTACTACATAAAAACAAGTTATGTTGGACTTGGTTCCAACTAAGGGAACATCATTTTGTGAGAAAGGTGATAAGGTTGGTTCAAATGCAAGGAACAATAAGGAAGCTAGATGGGCTGAAGGGGAGAGTGGAAGTGATGTGGATGAGGTACTTAATGAAACAGCTAATTTTATGTCTAATGCACCTAGCTCTTCAAAGGGTGGAAGTGAAGTTGGGAATAAAAGCTTATACGAGCGGTGAAAAGAGGATTATGATGAAGACCCATATGATGATGAGGTGTTTGACTATTTAACGGAACAATATGTTTTTTATAATGCGTTTGATATAAATCTTTGTACTCAAATTAGACGTTAGTTTACATTAGTGTGTTGAGTCAAATGTATGCCGGTGGTTAAGTGTGCTTTTTCTTCTTTTCTTGAAGTAGAAGTGTCTTGTTATGTTAGTTTTACCGTCTATGTAATAGGCTAAAATGTTGGATTCACTCGCATACTTATACTTAAATGTTATTTTAGTAATATATTCACTGGGTGTAAAAACCTTTTACCAAAAAAAGAACATGTTGCACCATAAAATTCACAATCTTACCTTTAATTTAAGCAAATTTATTGGTGTTTTAAATCCTCATCAACAATGTTTTGAAAACCGGGTTTTGAATCGACCCGGTCGAGTCATCGGGTTACCGGTTCAACCGGTTAGACCGCCGGCTTAATATATGAAATATTTCATGATTTATATACATACTTTCTTTCTAATTATTGAAAATATATATATATATATATATATATATATATATTTTCAATAATTAGAAAGAAAGTATGTATATAAATCATGAAATATTTCATATATTAAGCCTAAAGACTATTTATTAACAAATATAACATGTAAAATTAAAATTACGTCGCAAATATATACAATTAACATATTTTATTTATAAAAAATACGAAAAAACCGAAACCCGGCCGGGTCTCATGACCCGGGTCACTCCAAACCCGGCGGGTCAAACCGGGTTTCGAAAATATGAAACCCGGTTTAATTTGACCCGTTTTTTCGGCCGGAACCGGTTCAACCGGTTGACCCGGCCGGGTCGAACCGGGTTTCAAAACACTGCTCATCAAAATCATCTCCCTTTTCGCCTTCATGATTTCTGTAACATATGCATCCAAATTTATTTTATGACTTTCATTCGACCTATGACCCAGTATAGTACACCTAAAACACTTGGGTGTCATAGTTTTGACATACGGGCTAGACTTCGTCTTTTGGCAATAACCGGTTTTACGACTCAACTACCACTAGTCATAATTGAAGAAATCAAACTTGAAGATGTATCAGTCGGACAGTTAATTGATCGAGTTTGATTAGATTGGTTTACCTGATATGAATTCAAATTTGGATTTTTTTTAATAATCCTCCAAAATTCAAAAGGTTGTATGGTTATTGAACTTTCAACCTTTATGGCCAAATTTTGGGCTTGATCGATGGTCTAAATTGACAACAAACTTAACTTATCTTGAATTGATTGATTCAACCAACTAATATGCCTAGCAGCGGTTTGTTCTTCGGATTCCTACAAGTTACACCTAGCTTGCCACCTTAAGAATTCACTTGTGTATTCCACCTCGATTCTCTTTCCTTGAACACAAATATAGTATTGTTAATATAAAATTTGTTCAATATCCGAGGGTAAAAACCTACCTTTAATCATTATTTTCTTCCTTTGCCATGTGTTGGTCGAATATTTGTCTTGTCTCCTACAATGGACTTGTTCGTTTTGCCACGAAGCTCCAACTCCTCCACGTAACTTGTAAGATATGATCTTTACTTGTTCTTATTCGAGAATATCCATGATGTCAAATAACTTATCAACCTCATAAAACCAATCCAACACAACTTCAAGGTCAAGATTCCCAAGAATATTAGGAAATTCAGCCTTAACACGGTTCCTCGTCCATCTCCATAGTGATGTTGACCTTTATTCCTTCTATTCATAACCCTACGACCATTAAACCGTTCTCTTAGTCTTACAGCAAGAACCGCATAACTTCCTTCCTCATCTGAAGATCCGTCGGAATCAACGAGCTCCCAGTTTTAATCGAAAGATTGATTATTAAAGAATTCATAGTTGTGATGACGGAGTCTATGATTACCATGATGGTTACCCTCGTGATTTAGGTGATTGTCATTACCTACCATCACGGATTGTCATTTATCAAGAGTGTTGGTGCAACATTAATTAGGATCTCATTTATGTTTTAATGATGACAAATAAATATTCACAACACTTAAAATAACAAACGATAGCCAAAATCAAGAAAACCAAGAGATTACTCCTGGTGCACCAATGACGCGTTAGCGCATGGGTCAGCGCGCCGAGGGCTCTCCCGATTTTGCGGATTTTGTTTTGTCGCCTTTCCTCTTACCGACACATGTTAAAACTTCAATAAAGGTATTTACATGATACTTGAGCATTTGAAAACACTCTAAATGAGGTTTATACTTAGAGAGGAGCAAAAACAAATCCTCCTGTTTTAAACAAAACTTCAACTCAAATATTTTATCAAATTGCCTCTAGCCAAGGCCGAAACTTCTTTCTAAACTTATTATGAATATACTTTCAACATACCATCAAACGAAAGTATTCATTTGACCTTAATCTGGATTTACGTTGTTCCTAATCACGTAACGGATCTTACTCCTTTATTGGTCAAACTAAGTCAAAGGTCACTTTGAGTAAATGCATCATTTCCTGTTATGGGATATGCTTTACTTGAGATGCAAAACACTTACCTTGTTTGCATCAAGATGATTAGTGATCAAATCCATTGTTGATAATCATGTATTAAAGTTTAAATGACTATTTGAGTTTGTGGTAATTAAAGGTTAATCTTACTTTGAACCTTCCTACCTTTTTCTATATAAATGTTTTACAAACTCCTACATGTATTCTTCACATGTCACCTACACCTCACTTACTCTTCTATAAACATCCTCCTAATCGTTTGTTAACCCCTTCTACCCAACAAATGATTATACACACCTTAAACACACTTTAAACATTCATTTCCTAAACCATTCCATAATCACATTTGCCTATATCTTTTCTCTCTTATGGCAATGAGATTATTTATCCAATCAATCCTTTAATTATCACCTTTATCATCTTCATCACTTATCTTCACAACCATAAAGCATAAACCTTCCTCACTTAAACCTTCCCTAAAACACACCCACATGGGACAACTCACATTCTCTTGCACCTTGTACCTTGTTGTACTTCTTGTCCCCCAGCATTCCAACATAGGCTCCTAAACATGACATCCTAACATTCTCTACCACACAATCCTTATTCATTTTCTTCTTCATCTCAGCACGCACACACACTTATTCATTTGGATTCAAATTTCACACACACACACACACACACACACACACACACACACACACACACACACACACTCAAAGCTTTCTCCATACACTTCTTCTATACACACACTCACATTTAAATTCAAATCCTCACCAAAGCTTCCCTCACACACTTTGCCAACTCACCCTTCCTAACATTTGAATCTTAAATCTTAAATGTTAGACTCGCTTCTATCACATGGACATCACATCTTTGCCAACTCACTCCAAATCACTCCAACTCACTCCAACTCACTTCCAACTCACAACCTTATCCTTATCCTCAACATTTCAAATTTAAATTTGAAATTTGAATCACAAGCCATAGGCTTCCTTTTATCACATCACACCATCACATCATGACAACTCACCTCCAACCTTTATCCCACATGCCTAATTCAATTTGAATTTAAATTTCAAATTCTCCCTCTCACAACATCCATACTTCGTCACCAAGTTTAGAATATTCCTTAGCATATTCCTTAGCATATTCCTTTCTCTCTTAACCTTGCCAACTCATCAAACTGACCATGGTTAGTTCCTAACTAACCCATATACATGTTAGGAATACCCAAACACACCCTTTGTTTAATAGTTCTTCTCTATCTCTTTGATATTGCACAAACATCCCGAAATCTTCTTTTAAACTAATTTAAATTGTTTGACTTTGAGTGTAAGAATGATGAAAAGGTCAAAGCGTGAAGTGCAAGTGGGGGTTTAGCAAGAGCGGGTAGTTAAAAGGCCAAAAACCAAAAAAACCCAAGTCGGGTTTCTGGAGAGCTGACGCGTGGGTCAGTGTGTCACTGGCTGTTTGGAAATGCCTAACTTTTTTTTGGCATATAAATACCCCCTCTTGGTTAATGTATTCCTCACCTCTTGCCAAATATTATTTCTCTCTTTTTGTCTTCTCATACCCTCTAAGTATATCACCTCTTGTGTTCTTAATCTTCTCATTCTATCATCTGTTGAAGAACACATCTCTGCAAGAGAGACACAAAAGTACCTAATCGACACTTGTGTGCTATTAGTCGAGGGTCTTCTTTCTCATACCTTTTCTATTAGAATAGAGTCTCTAGGTTAGGTTAGGACTTGATTTAAACAATCAACTTTCGATTCAATATTCGTTGTAAGGGAAGTCTTGTATCTTAGTAATCAATCCTAGATCATTGGGGGATCTAGTTAGGGTTTAGTAAGCTTCCAAGGGAAAGTTCTTAGTGGTTCTAGTTGATCTTAGTAGTCCTAGAAGACGAGTCGAATCACGGGTTCTTAGGGGTGGATTCTGAGGGCGAAATACCGTAGGGAGTAGGTCTTCTTAGTGAGCGCCGATCTTAGTGCGTATCGGTGGAGCGAAGTTGTAATACGGTTTATAGTTCACCATAAGGATTATACTCGATTAAAAGTATAGGTGTCGTGGATTCGCAACTTGACGTACGAATGATATAAACCCCTATCTCGAACCTCTCTCTCTCTCTCTCTCCTCCCCAATCACCCTCTCATCTTAACCCAACAAGGTTCTAGTCATGAAGTCTCGGTAAGCACTGAAGGGGTTGAAGAATTAAAAGGAATTGTAAAGATAAAGGGTGAAAAGAAAGAAGCCCTTCTTTAACTTAGGCAGAAACCGGGTCAATTCATATGCTGCCAGAATCACTAAGATGATTGCTGACATTGAAGATCGTCATCATGGACCCAGTGATGCAATGCACAACCCTCCCCAGCCACTCAGAATCTTTCAAAAGATTTCTGTTTCATTTCTCACGGAGATAAAACACATTATCTATTGACTTTCTCACTCCGAGTTAGTTGATATTGAAAAGGTGGCAGTCTGCTCCAGCCTCCGATAATTAAAACCAAAACGCACTATTGAGTCTAGAGCCAAGAGATCGTCAGTTAATCTCGTTAGGACACATATCCAATTATCTTGTCTCTCACACACTGTGAAAACAAGTCCATCATAAGAGTCCTACGCATTATCCTTGTGATATTGCCAGAACATCCGAGTGAAAATATAGTTTTTCACAATGAAGATGGAAATCCTGCTAGAGCCAACATAAAACAAGCTCTAGGTAGGTGACTTGTGCGATTCTACAAGAATCAAACTTGTGTCAACTGGAAAGAAACAATGGTGCGACTCTGTGTGAATCAAACTTGTTCCAGTATAAGAATTGACGGTTATTCATCATTTGACAAACAATCAAAACTTTCGAAGTGTTACAAAAGTCTTTTATAAGAAACACTTAGACTGTCTTTTCAAATCAATTTTCTCTTTAGTACTAACTGTTTCATTACAGGATATCGTAAAGATGGAGATAGAGATGGAAAGTCCGAGTTCCTGAGATGTCAAGTAAATAACCAAATGTTCAGACACGACCTACACTTGTTATGATGTTATGAAAAACCTCATAAAGGTGTCAAAGCTTCCGCAAACTCTGATGTCAAGTATTCATTCACAAGTGCACAAGATGGCGTATTATTACAAGATGATGTAAGATTATGTTTGGGCAATGATCTCAAGAAAGCTCAAGATCACAGTCAAAGACATGTGTAAGATAAATCAAAAGATCTCTACACCAAACGTTCAAGATATTAAATGTCCACGAGCTAATGACGGAAGTAATAAAGTTTGGCATTTTCAGGGTGACCTCCCTTAGGGGGAGATTGTTGGATATTAGAAAAAGACTCGGTCACCCCGTGTATTTTACTGTTTTATATAGCTCGTAGTTTAATAGTTTATAGTACGTTTTTCGGTTTAAGTCGGGTTCAAATACCCGGTATATTGTAAGTACTATATATAGTCTCTTCCAACTTTGGAAGAGACAAGCTAGTCAAATAATCATTTACAAGAAACACTTTCTCTCTCTAAACTATTCTCTCTCTAGTGTTTCTCTCTCTAAAAACTAGCCCGATCCAAGAATCGAACCCGTGTTATGATATAAGATATACCACAATTGGTATCAGAGCTTATGGGATGATTAGATCGTGTGTATGTGCGAATTTGTGCTTGATTTAGCTCGAAAAGTGTGCCATAGAAAGTTTTAGCTCGTTTTTTTAAGATCTCCGAATTTTGTTGTTTGTAATGATGAAGTTTGGGTGTTTCTAGTTGCTATTACCTTGTGGTATTGTGTTGCGCAATCGAAATCAAGCAAAATCGTTCAAAAGGGTGATTTATAGGTGATTTTGTGTGAAAAACGTCGTTGTTCTTCGTGGAGAGTTGCCAGAATTTCTTCACGGCGGTTTGGTGAAAAATAGTATTTTATTTAGTAGGTTACCAACTCTCTGACACACAGCGGGTTGCTTGAGTGGCGAGTTGCTAAAGCGGCGAGTTGTTACTAAGCAGCGGTTTGCTTACCGGCGGGTTGAATAGGCGGCGAGTTGCTCAAAGAGGCGAGTTGTTAATACACAGCGGTTTGCTTAACAGCGGTTTGACCAGGTTGTCAGCGGGTTGAATATTTTAAATAACTAATTCCTTAAGGAAACTCTGGCGGTTTGAAAACTCTACGGCGGTTTGATCAAAATATTCTTCGCGGCGGGTTGATTAACTCTTCGCGGCGGGTTGCTTGGCAGCGAGTTGTGTTCAGCGAGTTGCCTTAAAATTCCACCGGCGGGTTGCTTACTTCTTTGCAGCGGTTTGATAGCCTTTGGCGGCGAGTTGAGCTTCTGTCCTCAAAATTTGAAACACTTCAAACTCGGGATTCAATATCACTAAAACAAAACACGTACACATTAACCTCACCACTTTTAACGTACACTCACTAATCATTGATCGATCAAAACATATCATATCATAATAATACAAGATGTCTAGAATGCAAGAAGACATCCAGTATGCAGGTTCTGATACACGCCCACCTATGCTTGACAGAACAGACTTTGAATCTTGGCAACAACGTATTCGTCTGTACTGTCTAGGAAAGGATAATGGAGAGAATATTATGAAGTCCATTAAAGAAGGACCATTTCAGATGGGAACGGTTTCAGATGTTATTACTGGAGGAACTGAGGGTGCAGTTCAACAAGGTCCAGTACGTGCTAGAGTCCTTAACGACCTTTCAGCTGAAGAAAAAGAAAGGTATAAAGCTGACATTCGTGCAACCAATATCCTACTTCAGGGTATACCAAAGGACATCTACTCACTCATCAATCACTATACTGACGCCAAAGACATTTGGGAAAATGTGAAGATGATTCTGGAAGGTTCTGAGTTAACAAAGGATGACAGGGAATCTCAGTTATACGATGAATATGAACACTTCCGTCAAATCAAAGGAGAAGGCATTCAAGGATACTACGTTAGGTTTACGAAGCTCATTAATTAAACCTACGAGCTATATGACACAATTACAATACACGGTATACCGAGACTTTTTCAAATATCCAACAGGCGTCCAAAATTTCACAGTGAATGGCATCGTCGACAACATATACATTAGTGAGGGAACTATACCAAACTTGGTAGATTTATAACCATTAATCTCCAAAAAAACCTATATCCCCCAATTCCTACCAATAAATCCTTGTTATGGGTCAAGCATTCCGCGACCCAATTAACAAATCTCAAAATAAAAAACAATAGAAAATTAATCGTACTATAGGGAGGCACCCCATCTTATCCGTCGTTGAGATATAAATAATGTTTTGTTGTTGTGTAATATATCTTGTCTTTTTCCCATTACCCCCCGATAATGAAAATTAACCTCCATAGATGTTGTTGCTTATTTCCCAGGATTGCCCGGATTGTGAAGACTCTCAGTCTTGTCATTCATCAAGATTTATTACACACCTGCACTTCATTATGGGAATCCGATATCCAAATCTTATCGACTAACGTTTATCTTTTGGCAAATACCTCCTAAATGGCACACCCTATATGATTAATAGTTAGTTTAACCCTCATCAAAACACGAGGACGAATGATTTATTTCTAGTTTGTGGGAGGGTAACATATTCGATTTGATAGTTTCCTGCAGCATTGGTTCCCCACGTAACCCGTCTTTTATACCAACCAAAAAACAAAAAAAAATGAAAAAAAAAATTTAAAAATTTTCCAAAAATATAAAATAGTGTTTGTTCACAATTTTTAGCTTTTCTTTTGGGTAGAATAAAGAATAATTATTGACTTGATCGGGCGTGTAGAGCCCCCTAGCTTATTCCTTTAGCCAAGCTTTCCCACGACTTCAATTGCTTTGAATTTTTAATAATGTGAAGAACGAGAAATATGAGTAGAGTTAATAACAAGTTTATGTGCCAAGCAAGAATCGTCTAAAAACCTTATACAATTAACAATGATTATTCCTCTCCCGTAATTCTAATCCACCTACCATACGTTACTCAATTTAATTCAACATAAGTCAATCGATGTTTTCCAAAAAAGGCTATCAAATAATGTAACTTGTATTTCAAAGCGAGCTAAACCACGACCCATACAACAGAACACTATGCCCTCAGTCCATGCAACCCCAGAGACATCCACACTGCCAAGCATTTGCCCTTTGAGCCACACAGAATGCATCCCGAAATCAAAACAGTCGCCCTAACCCTCTTTGACTAGCTCTCCCCCTCCGCTAGCAACGAGGTGGGGGATCAAAACTAAGTTCACTGTCCTATTACTTCTAGGGATAAAGGTGTGTCGTGCAATCTCACTTGAAGAAAGGACTAGTGATGCAGGTATTCAAAAGCAAATACACCAAACCTAAGCCCATATAAGGCAACAGGAGAAGCGAGATTCAAACCCACTCCGCACGCCCCGGTTATTTAAAACCCCCCACCGAACACCTGATCGTAGAATTGAAAACCTCCTCCGAAACCCGCGAAGGACGGGGATCAAACAAACGCCCGCTATCCTAGCATAACGAACTTAAGAATATACTGTAAAAAATTTCACCAATATAACAAAAGTAATAAATACTCGCAATCAAGATACGAAGTCTTAAAAAAGTATATTATGCACTTGAGTCATGATACAATCTTGACATATTACTATGAAAACAATATGGTCTATGGATTAAATAAAATGAGTACACACAATCAATCGTATATCCCTGTTGAGTTGAAAATACCACAGTCATAAGTATAGCGGGTCTCAACATCTAAACTTTATATCGACAATGAACTTGTTTAATTGCTTAGCTTGGAACTATGTGAAAATCGAGGACGATGAAATTATCCTTCAGGACATCCTAATCACTCCTACGGACGCTTCACATTCATTATCCCATATAATAATGAAAAAGTCAAACTTGTTAAAAAACAGAAAATCCCAAAAAATTAGTTTTTAGTTAGTGTAAAATTAGAAAATGGTGAAAACGGGGCTTACTGTTTTACTTCAAAACATTGCGTTAGGACACACACAATACCTTAGTTTGGGGGATTTGATATTTGCTTAATACCCAATATCTAATACCTCAAAAACGAGCTTAAATGCAAAAACAACAAAAACTGCCAAAATATTTGTATGTTTTTGCATTTGTGGTTTGTAGGAAGGATAATCTCACAAAAGGACGAAAAACCAAGCAAAAAACGCCAAAACCAGAAATGGAATGGAAAAGTGTGTGAAGTCAAAAAGTCAATCAATTCAAAAATGCCAACCCCCTAAGTATATTAAAAAAGGAAACACAGAAAGGGCTGATTTTGCATTCATGAAAATATAAACCCCAAGGCCAAAACTGCCAAAAAAAAAAGAAACCTCTTTTATCCTTTAAACATAAACCAAACAGTGTTGATGTTGCCAAGATTGAAACTTCATTATATAAGAGAAAATGGATAAAAAAATAAAAGATGAAAAGAAGAAAACAAGAGGACATAAAGAAGTCAACAACCCAAACATCATCTTAATCATCTTCAACATCTCTCTGTCACAGACCCAACTGTATAAACCTTCCGCGCCAACACCCCCAAAAACCAGCCTGCACCCTATTTTTTCACCCATACTTCTACCCTGCAACACTCCAATCAACCACTTGACAAAACCCTACCCCCCTCACTCCTCATAACCCCACATTTCCAAGTTGCAATCCACACTCTCTCCAAGACCATTTCGATGGCTGAGAGTTGCTCAAAAAGATGCACAAAGAAGATGGATTTGCTGGGATTAGCTTTTGGAAAGCCCTCACACAACTAAGCACACTTTGTTTTGCTCTTCAAAAGAAGCACAAGCTGCAAAGAAGACTTCGGCTATAAATAGACTCATTGTAAGCCTTTGAGGCGACCTAGTATGTTAGTAACTAGTTTTTCTTTAAATATAACTTAAACTTGTTTTCAGTTTTTACTTTCAGCTTGTAACACTTTCAAATTCTTAATGCAAGTTAATTTTTTAAAGTCACTTTATAATCCCAAGTGTTATGTTTCTGAATTAGTTGTTTTTATGTTCAAAACTCTCAATACTGCTTGTTTACAAACAGTTTTAGAAACTAAGTGAATTAAAATGTTAAGGTAGTTAAGAGAATATCACACCAATTCACTCTCAAATATACCTCAGCTATGTTATGGAAAATAAGCCAGTTTTGGATGGCCTTATTGACTCTCCACTAGCTTGCTTTATGCAAGCTAGAGCTTGTAGAATTCATTGTTTGACCCTGTTTTGGCAAGGGTGTCGTAAAGACTCTCTTTTTCTTGCTTTACTTTATCTATTTCATTCATAACTGTCTAGTTCATTTTGTTTGACACTGTTATTTTAAGTTTATACTGCTAGTGGTTAGTTCATGCTTATTTAATGCTTATTATGGATTGAAAAAATTGCTATAATTTTTTTACTTTGTTATTTGATAATCTGTTTTTAATAATTTTGAAAAAAAAAATATTTTTTGAAAAATTAAAGGCTGTTTTGGATAACAAAGCCAGTACTAACTCTAAGTTAGTACTGCTAGTTCATTTTCAGAACAGTACTAACTTTCAAACGAGCATACTACCTAACTCCAAGTTAGTACTAATGCTAGTTCATTTCTAGGATTTTAAAGGTACATACTAACTAACACTAGCAGTACTAACTCAAAGTTAGTACTGGTAGTTAATACAGGTGGAACTGTTGTTAGTAGCAAGTTTTGTGTCTCTACGTGTAATTTAGCTTAATTGCAGCTATATTTTGCCCTATTTAGTATTTAGATTAGCTTATTTGTGCCTTAGTGTAAAAGTAATTTTATAGTACTTTAAATTAATTTCCCCTTTATGGTATTTGTTTAAATTTTAGTGCATTTTTCCTTTCCAGTTTTAATCCCCCAATCATTCCCTGTGACATTCAAGCACCAATCATCAAATCGTCTTTCGATATTCCATTCCAGCCTCGTTGGGACATAACGACCCGGAGACACCCTATTGACATTCGGGCAACGAATATCCTACTTCAAGGGTTACCAAAAGACATGTACACTCTTATCAATCATTACACTGATGCAAAAGACATTTGGGATAATGTGAAGATGCTCCTAGAAGGTTCTGAATTAACAAAAAAAGATCGTGAATCACAGCTATACGATGGATTTGAACACTTCCGTCAGAACAAAGGAGAGACCATTCACGACTACTATGCCAGGTTTACCAAGCTCATCAACGATATGCGAAACATCAAGATGACCATGCCCAGGATGCAACTGAATTCAAAGTTTGTCAATAACGTGTTGCCTGAATGGGGTAGATTCGTGACAGTAGTGAAATTGAACAGAGGCTTAAAGGAATCAAACTATGATCAGCTGTATGCTTATTTGAAGCAACACGAGGCGCATGCCAATGAGAACAAAATGATGTTGGAATGATTCTCTCAACACACAGTTGATCCTCTCGCTTTAATGTCTAATGTTTCACCTCAGCAGTACTCCTCATAATCATCTACCACTCCATCATCCACACATGTTCCACCAGTTACCTATCAACCACACTTTGCTGATAACACACAACTTGATTCAGGACTCTCTCTAATGGACAACTTAATTGAGAACTTAACCAACACACTTTCCCTACTCACCCAATCATATAAAACATACCTCCCTCAAACTAACAATCAACTCATAACTTCATCAAATACAAAGAACCAAGCCACAGTTCAAGACGACAGGGTTGTTGTTTAAATTGTTCAGGGTCGACAGAACAGAGGTCAGGGGAACAATCCAAGAGGCGTAGGTGCAGCTGGTAATGGAGGGGCTCAGAACAGAGTTGGGAATAAAAATCCTGGTCAAGCTAGACAGATTAAGTGTTATAACTACAATGGTATATGACACATTGCAAGGAACTGCACTCAACCCAAGTGACTACAGAATTCAGATTACTTCAAAAGACTAGATGTTGCTGATGCAAGCTCAAGAAAATGGTGTAGTTTTGGATGAAGAGAAGTTGTTGTTTCTTGCAGGTGGTCATGATACCGCCGTTGATGAGGATGTGGATGAGTCACCAGTTCAAGATCTGGCACTTAATGTGTTTCAAGCTGATGATTATGATGCTTTTGATTCGGATGTTGATGAGGCTCCTACGGCACAAACCATGTTCATGGCAAATCTGTCACCAGCAGATCCAGTTTATGATGAAGCCGGTCCGTCATACGATTCGGACATTCTATCTGAGGTACATGAATATGATAACTATCAGGATGTTGTTTGTGAGCATCGTGATGCACACGAGATGCATCACGATGTACAACCAAACTGCGCTGTTGACTCAAATGCTGATTATACAAGTGATAGCAATATGATTCCATATAATCAGTATGTGAAGGACAACGCAGAGCTAGTTGTACAAAGTAATGTATCTTATGTGCCAAATGATGCTTATATGATGATAATTAATGACATGCATGAACAGACTGCCCAAAGTGTTTCTGCGAATGAGCAGAACAAAGTAGTTAATGCATCATTGACCGCTGAACTTGCAACATACAAGGAACAATTTGAACTGTATGAAAGACAGGCCAAGTTTGAATTAACTGAAAGAGAACAAAAGATTGAGGAACAATTAAGAATAGTTATCACTGACCGTAATATTAAGGAAGATAATTTTAAAAAGGAACTTCATTCTGTAAAAATGCAACTTAACTCTACCATCAACCATAACAAGTCAATGGTAAAAGAAGTCACGTCTTTGAAAAAGGATTTTAAACATAAAGAAAACAAATACCTAGAAGAATTTTTGGACATGAAAGCATTAAAAGAAAAGGTCGAGGATAAATTATACAAACAAGACCAGTCTCTTCAAACAGTTCACATGTTATGTAAACCAAGACCTTATTATGATGAACAAAGAAAGGTAGCCATTGGCTATAAGAACCCATTATGTCTCACCCGTGCAAAGCAAGTTCAGCCTGCTCTATATAATGGTCATGAAATCATCAAAACCCATCATGTCCCGGCCAGATTGCACAACTCAGAGGATACCCAAGAGATAGCTGAAATCACTAGAAAGAAAATGAATGATGATTCGAATCCTTTACTATATATATAATATATAATAAATATATAATATAAATAATAAGGATAATATCAATAATAGAAAGAGGGTAAGTATTCCGTAAGGCTTTTAAAAGTGAAATTACTTTTATCCAAAGTAAATCCCAAAAAACCTTCCCGGGTCGTTTCCCGACGAGGCGTGAATTGAGAATCGGGTATCGGTTTGGGGAACAATGCTTGAATATAAAAAATTTTGATTGGGTTTTCTATTTCTACTGGAAAAAAACAAGTAAGGCAAACTAAAAACGAAAGCACTTAAAGCTAAAACGTGAAAAAAACGATAACGGGAACGAAACCCGTTCTTTAAAAAACCAAATTCTACAAATTTAACCCTACGAAAGCAAAATTAATTTTTAACAATCCTAAATGATAAAAGAAAATTTTAAAAAAAGAATTATATTTTTTTGACTTTTATTTTATTTAATATGAATTAAAAACAGTTTTAATAAAAAAATTAATTAAAAATACTAAACAAAATGGGAAAATTCTGAAAAAATTATGAAAAGTCCTATGAGTAGTGCTTAATCTAGGAAAAATAAATTGGTGAAAACTGCTTATTGAAATAAGCCAGAAATAAGCTAAATATGATGTTTAAGGTAAAAGACTAAAAAGGGTATAAATTAAAAGTACATGAAAGTAGGACAGATTGCCCTACAGGTGCAGACGGTTGAGAGTGTGTGTGTTAAATATGCTTGGTTAAGAGGGTAGAGGTCTGGGGTTCGAGCCTAGCTCACCCCAGACTTCCCCTTTCCTAAGTTTTTATTTTTGAACATCTTTTTGAAAAAGTTTTATAAATTAAAAATAAGCAACTTTAAAACTTGGAGTTATTTTTGAAAAGCCCTAAATAAGCCAGAAAATAAGCAAAAAGATGACAGAACTTAAGATTTTGCTTGAAACACTAAAGACACTAACTGTTTGAGATTGGTTTATTCCAATAAGCTCAATAAGATTTCTAAAGGACAAATAAGCTAAAACTAACTAAAGCTATCCTAAATAAGCAAGTTAACACAGAAATAAGCTAAGAATCAAAAAATTAAACTTAAATTAAAAAAAACTGGCAGGCCAATATAAATCAATGTATAAATCACAATATAAATCATAAAACACACAAATACAATATATTTTTTGTATATTTTGGTCATTTTAGGCACGTTTTTTAGGCAAAAAGGTATGTGTAATTAAGCACATACCAAAATCCCCCATACTAAGATATTGCCGTGTCCTCGCGCAATGCCATAAGTAAACACTTTAGAAAACCAAGAATCTTAATCCTCCTTGACCAATTACCTCAAAAGTAGCTAAGTGTTCATCAAGGGGAATTAAAGAATCAAGAGTTTTGAAAAGTCCCGTTTTGACTTATTCCCACACATATTTTTGTATTTTTGTATTTTTCTTATTTTTTTGTACTTTTATTTTTAAGCAACTAACTAACATGTTTGACTTTCGTTATTTTCATAAATTTTAGGGTCATAGAACAAGAAGCATTTCAATCCTAAAATGCCCAAATGGATAAATTCATCTTCCCCGACTTTTCACCCGCTCCAAACTAAGCTTAAAAACGAAATCACCGTTAAATGTAAGTTAAGATGCTAGCACTACTCATATTTGAAACTTGTGAACTTTTCACTCCTGACAATTATTATATATTGTATGAATGTGCCATTTCGAATTTCAACCATGGATAAACTTTTTACAAAATTTTTATGCTTCACGTTCCACCCAAAAATAATGAGTTTGAAGGCGAGATCATCCTATGTAGCGACTTTCGTCTCGGCACATCCCAACCTTGCGGCTAAGTGACCAGGCTTTTGACACCCCACAGAGACTAGTATCGAGACTCACGGACCTTCGGTTTCAAAGACTCTTTGGTTTCCCGTTTATACATAACTTATTTAGAAAATCCACACTCAAAATGAAATAGTCTTAGTTTGAAAGCATATTTAAATTTAAGAAAAAGAGATTTTCCCTATATTTATTAAATCACATTTATTGCACTTAACATTAATATAACCATGATGCAATTGAAATCCTCGACCTTTTTGAAGGCTGCAACATCGGTTGTGAGCCGGCAAGATGCAACAAACTTTTATCAGTCTCGGATTATTATTCTTACTATGGGCTTTCTTTTGAAGACTGCCACATCGGTTGTGAGCCGGCAAGAGGCAGTAAACTTTTATCAGCCCACAGTTTATATTATTACCTTATTCATCATCATTTTTTTCATTAAACTTTATACCACGATATATAGAGAAGACTTCTTTTTGGAAAATTTAAGTATAAATTTGAACTAAGACAAAAATGTTATTGACTATATTTCAAAAATTGTTGATTTAAGTTTAATTTTCAAAAATAGCACGTATTATTAGTCCGGTTAGGAGCTTATGGGAGAAAAAGCCACAAATTACACACATGAGCTTGTAAGATTTCCAAATAATCCTTGTTTAGCATCTAACTCATACTTAACTCTATCATTTTTCGTTCTTCGCAAAGATCCGCGAATGCTTAGTCTAAAAGTTAAGGAACAAGCTAGAGCTCAACACGCTCGATCGAGTCAAAATTTATTCTTATTCTACCCAGCAGGAAAGTCAAAATTGTGACAAAACACTTATTTTATTTTTGAAAATTTTTAAATTTTTTCATTTTTTTGGTATTTTGGTGGTAAAAACGGGATTACGTGAAAACAACGGCTGCAGGCACAATCAAATCGATAGATCCCCCCATACTAGAACTAAACATTGTCCTCAATGTTTTAAGAAGGGTCTCTACGTAAATCTAAAGCTCGAGTGAACGAAGGACAAAACCACGAGCACGAGAGACTTCAAAATCCGGGCAATCCTGGACATACAACAAAAACACAAAACACGAGAAAGGAAGAGGCGAGCCTCCTCACAACACACTTATTCATTACTACTAGTAATATTATATTAGGATAAGCATGGGTTGCCACCCACGAAGCGCTTATTTTTGTTAACCGAGTCTTGAGCCTGACTCGATCCCCCATACTTGAGCTTGTCAAGGAGGATAGAAATGGAGAAACAGAACATCCAAGATAGGAATGTTCCCTCCATGAATCAACATCGGGCTTTTATGATGAAAAAGCTTGGAAGCTTTAAAGCCCTGATGTGATGAAGAAGGAGGAGATTTATCCTTTGAATCAAGAACACCGTGATTGAAAGCTTTGTCTTCATTTTCGGATGAAAATGGAAGTAAAGTATCAATTATGGGGGAATGAGTAACAAGAAATCTCGTGGATTCGACTTCAATGCATATCCCCGGATCGTAAATCTTGTTTCTATCTCCGGAAGGAGAAGAAACATCAAGATCGGATCCGAGATCATTATGAGAAGAAATGAAGTCGAAATCCATATGAAGGGTGGGATGGGTGGGCAAAATATTAGGCACATCAACGGGGATGTCTTCCACCACATCAATGGTTGAATCTCCCGAATCGGGATAATCAACATGAAATGATTCAAACTCGAGAAGGGAGGTAGAATTATCGTCACCTTCTGAGTCGTAATCATCACTCTCAATACCCGGTGGTATTGAGTCATCTGGACCGGGAAATATATCGATCTCTTCCCTAAGAGAGTCACTATCCTCAACGGGGATAGGAAATGTGGGAAGAGACTCGATGATCGTATTTGGATTAGCATGAAAATCTTCCGGCGGACGGGGAGATGAATTATCGTATAGCAACCTCTCCATAAGACTAATATATTCCTCGTGCTCTCTATTAACAATTCTTGGAGGAATTGTTATGAGTTCACCGGCGAACTCATCGAGGAGAGAATCAATCTTGGGAGAGGAAGCCATCAAAGTATCACGATTGAGTAATAATGTTTACGAAAGATTAGACTCGGTTATTAAAACGATATTTTTTCGGAGTAGAATCGTGGGTCTCATTAGAATCGGATTAAACTCTTTAGAAATGATTTCCTCGGTCAATGATCATAAAGAGGTTGAATAAGTTTTTTTAAAACTAATTCGTGGAATAACTCCTTGTTACAATTCCGTATTTTTGATCAAATGACGACGTCATTAAATTCATTATTTTTTTTTCTATCGTTGCGCGTTTACTTTAATTCTCATACATAATTATATCGCGTAAGCTAAAATAAGATTTTCCACTTATCGAATAAAACAAGAGAAATATGATTTTTATACACTATTTCCTGCATGATAGTGTTGTTCGTTTTTAATAAAACTTTTGGCTTAACATTCTTAGAATCATTTATATAATATTTATATGAGTTTTAAATTTATAAATATTATTTTACGAGACGATTGACCCACTTAAACGATAACATTTTACCAACGATAGAAACATTTTTTTTTTGAAAGTAATAATCAACTTTTTATATTTTATTTTTATTGGTTACGTAAAAAGTTTACGTTTCGCAATTAAATACATTTAGGTATACCCGAAACCACCCAAATTTATCTACGCTTCAACAAATACCTATTTTTATTTCCAATGCTCATAGTTTTTATAAAACTTTACCCATGGATTTATTTTGTGTCGTCCCACATAAATAAAACAACCAAGACATTTGAATTGCAAGTATACACTTTTAAATTAATCTACACTTTACATTTTAGCTACACATTTTATAAAAAGTGCAAGTATTACTTTCATTTTATCAAATATTTAGCTAGTCCTTTCTCTTCCTTATTCCATGGAACTAATGTACATTTTAGGGAACCAAAGAACATATTCATTAATTAAGGAACGTGTACCCTTTTACAACTCTAAAAAGGTTTATGTCTAAGACTTGCAAACATTGACCAAAGACTTTCCCTAAATTACTCTAGGTGTTCCAAGACTCCATGTACACCCTTTGACTAGCCTTATGATCATATAAGGCATGTACAAGTGAAAGATAACATACACACTCTTATACACTTATCAAACAAAAGAAAATAAATCTCTTCTTCTTGTTTCTCTCTTGAAGCTCACGGCTCACCCCTACCTTATTACTAAACCCATATACAATTTTTTTTATAAAATTTACAAACATCCCTACAACATATCTAAGATGTTCCTAGGCGATTAGAAGGTTTGATTTGAGGTTTACAAGGGTTTAGAAGTTGTTACTTTTCATCCTACTACACATCAAGGTTATCTAAAAACCCTACATCATTTACTTTTCATGATTTCGTATGTTATCATAATGTTTATATAGCTCATCTCCATTTATGATACTTTTGAAATGGTATTTTCTTGTGGATAACTAGTTTATGGAACTTTTTCATATGTTATATAATTGATAATTTCTTGAATTAATGGGTTTATAAATTTGGTATCATGTTTGTTTAAAGTATTTAAAAGTTCAAATATAAACTTGTAGTTAAAAAGTATATAAAAACAAAGTTATATAAATAAACCCAAAAAGATATATAGGGGTTGTTTTGGTTCATATTTGTAAAAGTTAGATTATACTTTATAAAGATAGTACGTCTCATGACGATTCCAAAAAATGGTAAGAAAACTCGAAAAAAACTGATTAATAACGAAAAGATACGGGTTAAAAAACACGTTATTACGTTAATAATATCGGTAGTCGTAAAAGAATTTTTATAAAACTTTTTAATTAAAAATTATTCAAAAACAGTTTGGCATTTTTAACAAATTATACATTTTTTTTTTTTTTTATATTTTTAGGATTCCAAAATGATAAGAATCGTAATTTTTCAATTAATAACGAACGAGTTATGAATTTCGCGAGTTTACGACAATTAATACTTTTATAAAACTATTTTTATAAAAGTTACTGTTCATGACAGAAATAATTATTTTTGTAAACCTCATAAATAAGTAGAACTTCAATTTACGAGAACGTGCTCAAAAGAATCACTAAAAACGGAGCTATAACGAATAAAATATGACGTTTACGGGTTTTACGATAATTAAAACTATAAAAATAACTTTATAACTGGTGTGAACAGTAAAAAGTACTGTTCATCAGAGGGTCAAAAATATGAAAATGTCAAATTATGATAACTCGTCCTAATACGAAAGCGTGGGCATAAGAAACGTCAAAATCGGACTTTAAATACAGCGTGAAAGTTAACGCGTCTAAGTTTTATACTTAAAACGGTATATTATAACGTTTTACTTATTAAAAACAATTTTACCAAAACCATTAGATGGTGATTGAACTATATAGACCTATATGTGGTATTAAGCAAAGTGCTATATTACTAGGGAGTTTCATAATGAGGCCTCTTCGGGGTGGCGTATCGACGAGTTGTTGGATTTACGATTTAAAGTGTCCTAGCTCCTCATACGTCACTACATGACCTCTTAATTTATGTAGACCGAACGATAGTATGATGAAGCTAATACGACTATAATACTCAAGTGTGTTTAGTACTTATACGACCTATATTGGATTAGGTTGCATTCGTTTTTCTTTCGTGACGATTTTCTATTGTGAATACTTGTTGATTACCATTCACTCAAGGTGAGTTCGTAGCCCCTTTTTCTACTACTTGCTTTATTAAATACGGGGGAGATTACATGCTTGATTTCTTTGGACACAAGTGTTTTCAAAACTGTATGCTATTTCCTGATTACATTATTGCCTAAGTTACCGTATTGCCATTTAAGTCCCCTTTTATCATGAACCGTTAATTACCTGCTGAGTATACGCTAGTGTTAGGTGTTATGGATAGATCTATCGGATCTGACCATCCCCGTCTAGGCTGTGGTTTCTACGTTGACCTCATTGTCGCATTTAACATTTGAAGGTAAAATGCGTAGGATGTTTGGCATCATCTGTATGAGAAATATTCGTAGGAATGTTTTTTGGTAACATCGGTATCCGTGTTGGGCAAAAAACTCGTAGTTACTGGTTTGTGATTATCAGTTTTTTACGTTAAGGTTCGGTGTAAGAGACGCTATTGCGGCAATAATAATACATGTTTTAGACTATTGAATGTGTTTCATAGTCTACTATTACTTCGATCTTGTGGTCCACGCTATTTCCTGATAAACCTATGAATTCACTCAACAATTTTGTTGACGTTTTAGCATGTTTTAATCTCAGGTGCTGAAGCTCAAGCTTGGATGGAGCCGTGTTGAGGATATCTATTAAAGGGATTACTGATTTTCTTAAATTTAATGAAACTTTTGTCTTATAAAAGTTTGATGAATCTTAGTGTTTTAACGTCCATTTAAGGTCGTTTTCTATATCTTGATTTTTGTACTTTGACGTAGCACCCATTGTTACTTCCCATGCGACCGTTTTGGGGGTGTTACACTCCTCATGACGTGACTGTCATCATAGTGGGTAGAATTCGTCGAAGAGTAGGATTGGAACAAACATTAAAAAAAATTGGCGGTTTGAGAATCATCACAATCGGGCACATCACACTCACTTTCGATATCGGAAAAGTCCTCGGACTCACTTGGGATTGGGACAAGGTTCTCAATACTAGACTTTATTAATTCGTCCGATTCCGTTGCCAGAATAGTGTCAAGATGCTCATCCTCCATTATGAGAGAGTCCGTAATCGGTAAGTCGGGTGTGATTGCAATAGTATAATCCTCGTCATCATCATCATCATCATCATCATCACAGTAGATGGTAGGACGATTCCAACTCGGAGTATTTATGTACTCTGCATTCTCCTCTCACAAATATCTAATTTCTAAAATCTTTTTTTTCTCTCATCTCTCACTCTTCTCTCTCTCTCTAAACTAACATCTCTTTTCTAGTTTCTAGTTCCGATTTGTGTTGTGATTATATGAAGTGAAGTGTTAATCGGGTTCCTACAGAAAATCATTTAAACTTTCCTAAGAAAGTTTGCACAGAGTTAATTAGGTTTCTATTATCTTGCAAAAATTCCAAACTTGTTTCTTGAGGAGGTTGATGAACGACGGAATACTGCGTGGATTGAGTATTAATGTTAGCCGTCCATTCCTCTACTAGCAATTATGCACAAGTTTTTTCTTGAATTGGTTGATAAATGACGGGATACTACGGGGGTTGAAATTGGTCAAAACTGGGAGAATTATAATCATAACAATTTTGGTTCAACGGTTGATATTGAAAAGTTTCGTGAGGACCCCCGCAGTTTTCACAACAAGGATATTGTTGTGGATAACTTTGAAACTTTTGTGGGAAATTAAAGTCTTGATTGTAAGACGGTTCTGGATTGTAGATAAACAGAACTTGAGGTGGACAATCGTAACAATAATGAGCATCGTTCCCACAAAACTCACAAGAATACGTTTGGGGTTGTGAAGGTGGGTATGAAAAATCGGGAGGATTATCAAAAGAATTTGGACTCGAATCATAAATGAAAGAATTTCCGTTCCTTGAATTACATAGAAAGCAATATCCATCTCGAAGATCATTACCACACCGCTCGCAAGTACACCGTTGACACGGGTGACCATATAATGGTTCTCCACAACCAACGCATAGGACAAATGTCGACATTAAGAATTAAAAATGAGAGGGTTAAGAAAAGAATTAAACGGTATAGAAGAAAAAGAAGATTATTTTTGGGATTTTTAAGTTTTTTAAACAATTCATTTTATTAGAGGACAAAACAATGAGATCGAATAACTTAAACCAATAATCAACTTGTTTCACGGTAGCTCTCTAAAAGAAAAACGCACAAAGGAGCGGAGGAGCGGGAAAACGCGAAGCTATTAAAAACCTTCTCCTTTCGGGTCGTAGTTCGTTGGAACAACCCTCCTTATACCCCTCTTATAGTTTGTTAATCTCTTAAAGGTGAGCCGTACTTTACAAGTGACACAAAGGCAAGTTTTAAATCTTTTGTTGTTTTTCGATTTTTTTTTGGGTACTTTCAATACTTTAGGAAAAGTATTGTTGGTATTTTTTTTATAATACGAAGAAAATATTCACAAACGAAAATGATAACTTCACGAGGAAGGGTCTTCAAGGCACAACAGACTTCAACTCGATAATCGTACACATCTCCCCGGCAGCGGCGCCAAAAATTGATTCGAATCCTTTACTATATATATATATATATATAATATATAATAAATATATAATATAAATAATAAGGATAATATCAATAATAGAAAGAGGGTAAGTATTCCGTAAGGCTTTTAAAAGGGAAATTACTTTTATCCAAAGTAAATCTCAAAAAACCTTCCCGGGTCGTTTCTCGACGAGGCGTGAATTAAGAATCGGGTATCGGGTTGGGGAACAATGCTTGAATATAAAAAAATTTGATTGGGTTTTCTATTTATACTGGAAAAAAACAAGTAAGGAAAACTAAAAACGAAAGCACTTAAAGCTAAAACGTGAAAAAACGATAACGGGAACGAAACCCGTTCTTTAAAAAACCAAATTCTACAAATTTAACCCTACGAAAGCAAAATTAATTTTTAACAATCCTAAATGATAAAAGAAAATTTTAAAAAAAGAATTATATTTTTTTGACTTTTATTTTATTTAATATGAATTAAAAACAGTTTTAATAAAGAAATTAATTAAAAATACTAAACTAAATGGGAAAATTCTGAAAAAATTATAAAAAGTCCTATGAGTAGTGCTTAATCTAGGAAAAATAAATTGGTGAAATCTGCTTATTGAATTAGCCAGAAATAAGCTAAATATGCTGTTTAAGGTAAAAGACTAAAAAGGGTATAAATTAAAAATAAATGAAAGTAGGACAGATTGCCCTACTGGTGCAGATGGTTGAGAGTGTGCGTGTTAAATATGCTTGGTTGAGAGGGTAGAGGTCTGGGGTTCGAGCCTAGCTCACCCCAGACTTCCCCTTTCCCAAGTTTTTATTTTTGAACATTTTTTTTGAAAAAGTTTTATAACTTAAAAATAAGCAACTTTAAAACTTGGAGTTATTTTTAAAAAGCCATAAATAAGCCAGAAAATAAGCAAAAATATGACAGAACTTAAGATTTTACTAAAGACACTAACTTTTTGAGATTGGCTTATTCCAATAAGCTCAATAAGCTTCCTAAAGGACAAATAAGCTAAAACTAACCTAAAGCTATCCTAAATAAGCAAGTTAACAAAAAAAAAGCTAAGAATCAAAAAATTA
Organism: Tanacetum coccineum; assembly: GCA_026074375.1. NCBI lineage: Eukaryota > Viridiplantae > Streptophyta > Magnoliopsida > Asterales > Asteraceae > Tanacetum > Tanacetum coccineum. The sequence goes on along the minus strand of BQNB010069542.1, from coordinate 4,243 downwards.
AGCTAAAACTAAAAAACTAGCAGGCCATGGTTCAGTCTAATCTATCAACTTTAAGCTTAAATTTAAGCTACTTAAAGGAACATTATGGATTAATGGCAAGAAGCAAAGTTGAAGCTTATACAACCTATTTTAAGAATCAGCCAAGAAAAATAAGTTTGAAACTCATATAAGCAGTTAAGAAGCTAAAGGTACTTGACTGATATTTGATTTAAAATATTTGAAATGATTTTCCTACAACTATTTCTCAAAATAGATGCATTAGGTTGCACTTTGAAACTCATTAGCAAAATTAACTTAACTCACGTGGACCTTTTCTCAAATCAATCTCAAACATCACCACGCTTAATATCAAAGATTATGCATTGCAACACAATAATAAAAAAACACCACAGATTCAACATATGCTTAGAAAATCATGAAAACTTTGGAAAACTTGCATCAAAACAACAAAAACTTGATTAAACATTTATAAATATTGAATTGAAATTGGACTTGAAAAAGTTTAATGGTCAAAACTCTTTTTAGAACAAAAACAGTAGTTAATCCAAACACCCTTTTAAAAATGGAAAGCACATTTTTAGGCTAAAATAAACTAAGACAAGCATAAGTTAAGATCAAATAAGCAATAAGTAAACATAATAAGCATTTACAAAGAGCGAGGAATAAGACATAAATAAGCAAGTGCTTAAAAATAAGCAAAACTAAAAAAGAAACTTACAATGGTCCTTTAGCTTTTGTCAAAAGCTTAACACACCCCAAATAACTTCCTAAAGCTTATCCAATAAGCACTACACCCATGGCCATCTTTGATTTACCATGCTCCATGCTTCTTGAAATCACAATTTCTTTTGAGTAATGAAACAGTTACTTTCAAAAACTTTTGCAAAAGCTTTAAATAAGTTAGAAACAGATTATATAAGCTTAAAAGGCTTATAGAAATGACTTGTGATCATAAAATAACTTGATTGCATAAACTTAAAAGACAAAATTATAAAAACTTTAAAACTAAAATTTCATTAACTTTAAAAGAGATTACAAGAGCTTAAATGTAAAAGACAGAATTTAAAACATAAATTAAGACTTTGAAAAGTAAATTTAAAACTAAACTACACTACTCCTAAACTCTAAATTACACTAGATAATTGTCTTCGTCATCTGCTTCTTCTTTTTATAGCTGAACTTGCTCCTTTGGGTTGTGCTTGTTGTGCTTGTTGTGTTTGTTGTGTGAGGAGTTCAAAACATCATTTAAGCCCTTCATTAATCTTACTCACCAATCCAATCAATCTGAGCCATCCAATTTTTATCCTTGCCCTTTGTCGAATGGGAGAGTAGAGGATATCCAAGGTGGATTTGGAGGTTTGTGGTGTGTGGGGTAACTGGGTAAATCACGTGGGTATGGGGTAGAAGACATAGGAATAGTAAAAAGGGCGGGAAATGATTGTTTTCTGTTTTGGGGAAGATATACAATAACAAGCGGGTTATGGATTTTGGTTTAAAAATTGACAGCTTTGACCCCTGAGGTTATATGTTGTTGTTGCATGGTTAGTCCTTTTGGACTAACACTGTTAGTCCTTAAGGACTAACTATGCGAAAAGGGGTAAAGGGAGTTGGGCTAATGGTTGTTAAGCTTGATTGGACCTAGGTTAAAATTGTTTGGGCCGGTTTATGTAAAAAGGGTTTAAGGACTTTTTTGAAGTGTAAGCTTTAATATAAATGGCTTAGTAGGCTTAATGGGCTTACCCGACCCATTAAATGGGTGCGGGTTGGTCAATTTAAGATTTCTTTGTTTCGACTTCGTCTTTGATTTGTTGACTTTTTGGGTTGACTTTGACTTTGACTTTTTCACGCTTTTCCATTCCGTGCTTGGTTTTGTCCGTTTTACTTCGTTTTTGTCTTTTTTTTCTGAATATCCGTTACCTGCACAATATAAATCACAAAACACACAAATACAATGTATTTTTTGTATATTTTGGTCATTTTAGGCACCTTTTTTTAGGCAAAAGGTATGTGTAATTAAGCACATACCAAATGACAAAATGAAAACCCCTCTGTGGACTGAACAAAACATTAATATTCGACCCCCAGATTACTCAAAAGAGAACTATCTGGCGACCTTTACACCACAGACACAACTGACCCCCGGACAGATATTTTGGTCCAAGGATGTCCTCAAGATGAAAGCAGAAGCTCTCAAAGAGCAGACCACAGCTTCAAGACCAATCAAAGCGTTGACGGTGTATCCTCTCAATACACCTGCAACGCTTGTCCCCAGGGTGCTTCCAACAAAAAGTCAAGTGAAAATTAACATTTTTGCACTTATACAACTTTTTTCAGAATTTGAAAAAACCTGTAAAAAGATAATTACACCAACAGGTCTCACTAAAGGGGAAAAGGGCTTTGAACAAACCAAGGAATATTATCTCACCGAGGTCATTACATTTTTCAAAACACTTAAAGAACATTTTGAGGGTATTCAAAAGGCTCTCACTAAAGAAATCAAAGAAATGAAAGAAATTTTTAAAGAGTTGGAAGCTAAGGTTGACCAAAATGTTGTGAATAGGAAGTATGATGAGATTGAGCGGAAAAATCTTCTCATTGCAAATGACAATTTAATTGTTGATTGCTTGTCCAAAAAAGTGTTTTATATTGCAACAAATTCTGAGCTTACTGTATCTAGATTCACTGAAATGCATCTATTAATCAAGCACGTTGTCTGGAACTTGAAGCAGAGCTTTCTAAATTAAATGATAAGATTTAAAAGGATGATCATAATGAACTCGTAAAACGTTTTCCCAACCTTGAGGTTAATCACTTAAATTTACAGTTAAAGTATCAACACCTTAAAGAAAGTTTTGGAAATAACACATCTCTACCCGCTCGGGATGCTCCTGATTTTGACTCAGTCTTCGTAATCAAAAAAATGAAAGCTTTCATTCAAGGAAAGGAAAACGCCATCAAAAAATTGAGAATGCAAATCTCTCAATTAAAGGAAACCCATAGTGAAGCAGACCGTACTCTTGATTTCAGGGCCTTAGATTTTCAGATCACTCAATTAACTAAAAAAGTCACCGTTCTTCAAGAACAAAATAAGCTTTTTAAGGCTGAGAATGCAAAAATTAAACAACATTACAAGGAATTGTATGATTCTATTAAGATCACGCGTGCTAAACATATCGAACAGACAACTGCCTTGTTAACTAAAAATGTGAATCTGAAAGCCCAAATACATGAAAATATGAAACACGTCACTATGGATTCTATAAAACCAAGAGTTCTTGCACCTGGTAGGTATGCTATCGATGTTGAACCAATTCCCCCTCGCAATAGAAACAATAGGGAAGTTTATCTAGATTATCTCAAACATCTTAAGGAAAGTGTGGAAACCCTTCGCGAGATAGTAGAGGAAGCTAAGGTTGAAAGACCTTTAGATAGATCACTTGCATCTGCATGCCTTTATACTAAACACTCTCAAGAACTATTAGAATATGTGATTGGCACTTGTCCGAAAGACTTCAATAAACAAGATAAAAAGCATGCTTCTACCCCTTTAACTAGGAAAAATCAAGTTACTTTTGAGGACCAATGTGAAACGTCAAATAATAACACACACAACACTATTACAAAAAGTGGTATTGGTCACACCAAAAATGTGTGACTATATACATATAGTCACACACGCGAAAAGTTTCGTGTGTGACAAAAGGCCGCGCGGCCGTAGGTCACCTACGGTCACGCATTCGAGTTAGTCACACATAAGAAAGCTTTAGTGTCCGTATCCACGTTTTTTGTGTGACTAAATAGGTACAATTTAGTGACCGTAAACAATGTACAACCAACAAAGCATGTTTTTTTTGTATATTTAGTCACATACAATTAAACATAGAGTGGTCAAAAGTGTTAATATGTGTGACCATATGGTGTTTAAAGTGAAGAAATGTGTATTTTGTGTGACTATTGTTCATCCAATGGCCACATGAATTTTATGTTTATGTGACCTTTTGTAATATTTAGCCACACAAAGCATGTTTGTTTTGGGTATTTAGTCACATACAACTAGGCATAAAGTGACCAAAAGTGTTAATAAGTGTGACCATATGGTGTTTAAATTGAAGAAATGTGTATTTTGTGTGACTATTGATCATCCAATGGCCACATGAATTTGAAGTTTGTGTGACCTTTTGTAATATTTAGCCACACAAAGCATGTTTGTTTTGGGTTTTGTATTTAGTCACATACAACTAAG
>BQNB010069541.1:15723-33452 GCA_026074375.1 Tanacetum coccineum | reverse complement strand
CTTAATCGTTTATATTTGAGAATTGCAGTAATTATGGAGTACTTGATGAATATTATCAAAATGCGCGCATTCTGGAGCTTAAAAGAAGATATTTTGAAGATTAATGATTCTGACAACCAATACGCCGTATCCATTAAGGAAGATGCGGCGTATCCGTGCCTGCACTCACCAAAGACCATAAAGGAATGAAGATCAATACGCCGTATCTAGAAGAAGTCAATACGCCGTATTGAAGATATAGTATGTGAATATTTTGGAAGATATCACGTGGTCCCTACTCCAAGAAACCCCCCATACGCCGTATCCAATCCGTTGGATACGCCGTATCAAACCGACTTCCATACGCTATAAATACAAAACTCAATAATGAGTTTTAAGGGTGCTAAATCATATTCCCGATACCTAAACCATAAAAGTTAATTTTTAGAGGAGAAAAAGAGCATAAGAGGTTGAGCAACGCTATCAATTCCATAGGAGACAACGTGTAATTCCGTATACTTTAGTAATCGTTTAGTTTTTGGTATCATTCGTTAACTCGATTAGTTTACCTTGGATAAATAATTGCTCTTATATTTATTATGACGTTTGAAGGCTAATACCTTCCGGTATTAGCTATTATTATAAAGATCTGAATGTCTGGTATTTGTTTATCTCGATTTCTTGATTTATCGTTGAGTGCTTGTTTATGTTTATCAATTTATACTTGTTTACACGCTTTTGTATGCGACCTATCATTCAACTGGATCTAGTGACACAGACCAAGTAGATCTAGAGTCCAGGATAGCTCTCCATATAGTAATTTATACATCTAGAATAATAGTTACACAAATATTGTCCTTCTAAGTCTGTGTCTAGGATACGCTTCGGGCTTAACTAGTTAATTGGATATTGCCAATGGTTTATTGATCGTGTTGACTAGCAAGTGACCTAGATAATTCAACAAGTAATGTTTTGATTCCATTGGATAGTTGGACAAGTGGACTACTAGTGTATAAATTGCCATTAAGCGGTAAGTGGGTAAAGTCTCTATGAGCTAGGGTTTAACAAGATCACCATTGCTTTAATCCCTAAGATAGATTATAATCAGCAAATAAGGATGCTTTATGCGGATGCTTTAATTGTGACAGAATTATTATGTCTAGGTCTTAGGATGATGTAACGCCTAAGTCTTAAGAATGATATGCCACCTCAAGAGAAGAAATCATTGCAATGTATTAACAACAACTTTTATCAGATATTATTCAATGGTTTTTTAATACAGTTTTCTTATATAGGTTGGACCGCTCTTTATCTTTGTTAAATTAGCTTGCGGTAGGGTTTAAAGTGCCTTGAATTGAATTGATTGTAGTCACCAACCAAACCGTGCCAGTCTCTCAGGCTGAAAACCCCCTTTTCCCGTTAGAATTAGGATTTAGACTGACATAGGTTTAACATAGGTTTAGAATAGAATAGAATTAACATAGATTAGATAACCATGATATTAATTAAATTGATAGATTTAACCTCGCTTTAAGTGTTTGACACCCTACTTACCATGAAACTACTACCGATCGGGTACACTATCCGTTAAAGTGTTGTTTTTGGTTTAGTTGGAAAAATATAAATTTAAAACTTGAATCATCTTAAATATACCATACAACGACAGCACATCAGTGACTAGCAACATTGGGACTTAGGCTTTTGACTTTGTATTATATGTTCTTCTTAATCCTTACTAGTATATTCCATGCCCTATCCATACCCCTAATTAACCCTTAGCCTAACGTTACAACCAAATAAAAGTCCTCTTTAGATGTTTACACTTGGTGCTTATGCCACGTCGGTGGAGTTTTGTTTTTTGTACAAGCCTATAGTAATAAATTTGGTCATGACTGAGCAATGAGTATCTTATATACTCCACCACCTAAATAAATGAGTGTTGAGTGAATTATACTTCATTCATTTTTTGTGAGGTGCTTAGACATGTTTATCAAGCAAGAAAACCTTTGGGTATTGTCAAACATCTCAGTTTTTCACCAAAAGCTTAAAACAATGAATCTTATCTTGTACTCGTACTTGGTAGATTTGCATCGCATTTTTCTAATCATTCTTATGCACCATATGGATTAATTTTCTTAAATTCTAGATTTGCTTGGGGGCAAGCAAAGTTTAAGTGTAGGAGAATTTGATAACGCTTAAATTGAGTATATTTTTAGGAGCGTTATCCATATATTATGCATGCTATTAACTAACGAGTTTTTTAGCTCATATATATGCAAAGTTATATTTTGTATTCTTAGTTAGCCAAAGTTGGAAAAATGAAGAAAAGACAAGGAAATAAAGAAAAAGTGAAGAAATGTGCATGTGGTAAAGAATATCCCGTCAACTCTAAGTCTCACAGAGTATAATCAAGAGGATAAAGTTATAAATCATTGTTCCCAAAGACTTAAAGATGATGTATGAAGTGTTTTCCAAGAGAAAAGAAATGGTCGGTATCAATTGAATCAACCGCGATTGAGTAAAAAGAAAGTCAAAAAAAATTGCGCGCAAGAAAAGTTCAATGCCACTGGCTTTTCTCAGTGTCGCGGGTTGCTACTGCCGGCGGCTTCTCTCAGTGCCGCTGGCTTCTTCGTGTCGCCGGTTTCTCCTAATTCCACCTAAAACTGAAGTGCACTTAATGTACCATTAACTTTTAAGTCGGGTCATTTGCTCTTTCTTACTCACATTTCCTATAACTTTGTGACACTTGGAGGCCAAGTTCTTCCCTTAATGACTAAGTACTACCATCTCAAGCATATATACACCCTATTTGGATAGTTTTGATACACGCTTTCACACTAACTTACAACTACTATTGGGAATTCTCTCTCCACCAAAAAGACAGAATTTTCTTACCATTTCCATCACTCCCAAAAGGCCAATAACTTTTTCCAATTCAAGAATAGGTGCTTAGGAACTAGACAAGGTGTTTGGACATTAATTTCTAGGTTGTTAGAAAGCTATTAGTTGATTGGAGGCTTAAAGGGTGCTCTAATCCTTCACCTTTACCTTTTGTAATCCTACTTTAGGTAAACTTTGGTTACTTTTATATTTCAATATGTTTATGATTACCATGATTGTTGAGACTTTGTGTTTGGTTGAATACAACATGGATTAGTTCTTTATACACTTGTTTGGATGATGTTTATGATATGAGAATTGCTTTGTTTCAATTATGGTTTGATCAATTTCATGGTGTGTTTAAAGAACCATTTGTACTTGAGTTTCATGTGATATTGTTTATCAAATTTGATCAATTGGTGATAGTCTCATAGGTCGAAAGGGTGATTATCATTTAATTGGTTGTAGTCATTTGTCTATGAATGATTACCTTTTGTATTCACCATTTCTTAAGTGATTTGAATTAAACAAGAAACTTGGGTGTGATTGTTAACGAATTTTTGAAACTAGCGCGGATCAAACTTGTTAAATAAACATAGTCATGAATTGGTCGATTGTGCTTAAAGCTTGGTTTTATGGTTTTATAATCTTGCACGCATATTGTATGCTTTGAAATCATAGAATGGAATTTGCCACCATCATATTCCTTTACTTGTAATTGATATGTCAAAATCACCCTCATATAAGCAATCAGAATATTTAGAACTAATCCAAACAAGTGTTTTCTTTTACCTTATTGAATTTCATCATCGTCATTTTCGTGTTATTTGCTACCTATATGGTAATTTTGGACGTGACAACCATTTTATCACTTTCGTGTTACTTGTTATTAACATTGATTCTTCAAATTGAAAACACTCAAATCCCTCGAACGACCTTAGCTTACCAACCCCAAACCTACTACACACAGACGGGTCATACTTGCCCGTGTGTGTTCTTAGCTTAACCGGTAATCCTTTTTATAAATTTAAAACTCGTAGTGCGAGACACATCACCGCTCCATGTGGTTATACAAACACAAATATAATGAGGACGGGTCCTTGAGTCGATACAAAGCCCGACTAGTTGCAAATGGTCGTAATCAATAACAAAGCATCTACTGCGATGAGACATTTAGCCCTGTTGTTAAACTTGCTACCATACAGACTATTCTTAGCCTTTTGGTTTCCCAACAGTAACCTATTCATCAGTTAGACGTGAAGAAGGCATTTCTTTATGACCATCTTACATGTATAATTTACATGCACCAGCCACCCGGATTTACTAATTTAGCTCACCCTGATTATGTCTACCTTCTGCAGACGTCGCTTTATGGCCTTAAGCAGGCCCCCGAGCATGGTTTCAGTGATTTTCCTGCTATGTCATTCGAGCCGGTTTCCATCACAGCAAAACTGACTCGTCTCTTTTCATCTTTCACAAGGGGCAGACACAACTTACTTACTACTATATTCGGATGATATCATTCTTACAACTTCTTCTACTTCGCTCATGCAACATATCATCTCCTCACTACATGGGGAATTTGTTATGAGAGACCTTGTCCCGCTCAACCATTTTCTCGGTATAATTGCCACGCGTACTGCCTTTGGCATATTCTTGTCTCAGACGAAATATGCTAACGAGATTATTGATCGGGCACATATGCTCAACTGTAACCCCTGTAGGACTCTAGTTGACATCGAGAAGAACCTTGGACCTGAATGATCACCTGTGACTGGTCCTACTCTATATTGTAGCCTTGCCGGAGCACTCCAGTACCTCACCTTTACCGGACCTAATTTTTCATATGTGTTTCAACATTTATCTCTTCACATGCATGATCCTCGGGAGCCACACCTTAATGTTATGAAGCGTGTTCTCCGTTATCTTCGAGGAACCACTGATCTTGGATTATAACTATTTCAGTCTACTACATCATAACTTACTACCTACTCTGATGCTGACTGGACAGGTTGTCCTACTATGCTCTAGTTGTAACCCCTACCCTTTTCGTGTTTTGAATATTCTAATTTAGTCCTTCGACTATTTGACGTTTGTTAGTTATTTAGAATATTGTACCGTGTAGACGATGGTGAATTTATGAGATATGAAGCATTTTATGGTTTATTGTGTATAATAAGCCTTATTGGAGGATACTATTATGCTATGTAAGTTCCGGGTGGTTGACCCGTGAATTTTTGAGAAATGCTGAAAAACGAGTCCCGACACGTCCATTAATGTCCAAACGAGTTTTGGGAGGTCTTAAATGGAAATATGTCAAGTAAATACTCTAAGTTATTGGAAAAACATTTTTAAAGTGAATAAAAATGCTAAGTAACTTCGGGGAATATTTTACGGTCAAGTTTTACGAGCTTTTAAGTGATTCCGACACGAAAACGATAACACCCGAGCCCCTAGGATCCCCTAGCCGGCTAGAGAACAAAAAAGAGACAAGATGGCCATTTTCTAGGAAGCTTGGTCCTTGATTAGTACATGATTTGGCCTATATGGTTTTGTTTGCTTCCAAGGTTCATGCATTTCTCACTTTGCTTTCAAAATAAGCACACACATTTCTCTCCTTCTCTTCTTTGGTTCGTCTGAACTCAAACACACACATACAAGTTTTATTTTCAAAATTTTGATAAAAAACATGAAGATTGGTGATACTTTGGGTTGATTCTAGTGCTCGGGTAGTCATTAAAACAACGTTTAGGTTATCCGGTTCACGTCGAAATTTATTTTGAAGACCATTTTTGTAAGTCTTTCAAATTTATTTTTAACTTGTACTTTTGGGGTTGCAGTGATGCATAGATGTTAGTTGTATGGCCCGATCGTTAAAAATCGAAAGCGAAAAGTTTACAAAGGTAGTTAAGGGTCGTTTGAGATTCGAATAAAAAGGGAAAACATAAGGTTTTGTTAGTTTTGATATTGTGGTCGTGATGGTTGAAAAACATATATTTTCTATGTAGCTTATTTTGTTTATAGCTTGCTTTGGCTTATTTATTGGCTCGAATAAGTTTATTTGGAGCTTATTATCTCACGGCATCAAAAGGAAATACAAGAAGGGTATTTTTGGTTATTTTCCTAGTATGTCATATTTTTGTGGACTAATATTATAGCTTATGGTGATAACCAAATGCGATACGTAGCTTATTAGCTTATTTTTAAGCTTAATAATTAGATTTTAAAAGCATATGGGCTCACGGCCCAATAAGCAATCAATAAGCCGAGTGCTTATAATGGTCCAGAGTACTTTATTACTTAATGATATAAGTGCTTAATATATAGCATTGGGCCTTGGTATTGGTCATAGAACGTATGTTGGACACATAAAAGTATAATGGATCCTATATTGGGCCTTTAAAGCCAAATAAGCGTTAACTAGTCGTTTTGAGAGTTTTGACAAGCTTTTGGAAAGTAAAATGTAAATGTGAAGTTATATTGAAAGTCATTTTGAGAAAGAATTTTGGTAAACGTTGTGAAATGTGATTTTCAGAATTTGGTTCGGAAAGTGTCAAAATGTTAGAATTTGATGAAAAATAAGGTTTGATAACCTTGGAAAACGTCATATAAACGTACAGGTCATGCCGAAATTTTGTAAAAAGTCTATACTTAGAAATTTTACTTAAAACGTAAATTTTATTTTAATAATAAAATATTATAATTCTATTATAGTATATAAATTTCGCCTAAAAGACGAAAAATATAATTTTTATCGAAACTTTTCCAAAATGTTTAGTAAACATAAACGTTCTATTTCGTATAGTATAAACGATATATTTATGGTAACTAAGTGTACCGAATGGCTAATCGAATTAATTATTATAATTAATTATTATAAATAATTACTTAATATTACATATCTATTTTCTTAATAGTATAAGTATAAGTATATTGTACTGAGATATAGATAAATATGGTATTTAGGATTCATGTCGTCAACCATCACACCACTAAAACATTTAAGATAACCGTACAACGAGCGTCTAACCTCTATGCATCATACTTGAAAATTGGTTTTGGAAATGAATAATTTAAAATGGGACATTAACTGGACTAGGTCGTGTGCAGACGTCGTTGCAATTTGCTTGTTGATATTGCGATATTCTGTGGAGAAACCCCCCCAGATTATTTGCTTGATGTGAGTTCCCTCGTAGCCGCCCCAACTTTTTACTGTTTTTTCCGTTGGGGTAAATTGATACTCCCAAATGTGTTTTTGAACTATTTTTTTGAACTATGCGCTATGTGGTTTTGTTTTTTTGGGATAATTAAAAGATGCTTATGACTGCTATGTGAATATGTGTAATGTGATCTTACTTGCATGTACTGTGTTTGGCATGGCAAGGGATGTAGTTCTTCACCCTAATTTGCTCCAGCTGGTAGGCTTTAGGTGTGGTATGTCATCGGGGTTGCGACCCTAAGAGCGTTGGTACGCGCTGGTAATAAGTACTAACGGGGATGCTAGGTCTTGGTACATGATTAGCGGGTCTAATCATGGTTTGGTTTTTGCATATATTCACTGTCATATAGCATAATTGTCCAACTGTATGAGATATTGGCACATCGACTGGGTTTTGAGTCAAAACCTACAAGCTCACCAACATTATTGTTAACGTTTTCGAGTATCATTTTCAGGTGACGTTAATGATCATTAGAGTATGGTGATTGTAGCATAGCAGGCTTTAGAGAGAATCTTGTTTGAAAAGTCTTGCATTGATGTATGCTATTGAGATTTTGTTTTTAGCCTTTTAGGAACGAGAATACGTAATTTATGGACCACTGCGTGGGCTTAAGTTTGTAATAATTGGCGACTATGTGTTGTATTCTTGATTTAGGACATCACTCAAGGTTATATTGAGGTTGATGGTCATTATGACACTATTCATTTATGCATTTAGTTTCTCTAATTTGAATCTTGTGTTGGATATGATCATTATGTCGCATTTCTGTGTTTTCGCCTATGACGAGGTGTGACAGAATGGTAATCAGAGCCAAGGTTATAGAGAACTAGGTGGTATGGCCTAGACTATAACCTAGGAACCTGCATATAGTTTGCTTACATAAGGAGTCTAATGTGTGCGGTGTTTCCGCTTATACGTGCTTATTGTGGTTATAAGGTATATAGTATTAGTTAAGTTATTCATTGAAATGTGTATGCCTAATACTAAGTACAACTGGAAAAGGATACAAGTATAAATACGATGGCCAACGTAATTATGAACGTATCACGACTCACACATATTTAGTATTATCATCCACTGATTCGATTTAATTTGATACATAAATATATATAACTAATAAAAATAAATTAAATTATATTTAAGAATATTCCAGATACCTTTAAAAACCATACTCTTAACTAAAGTGCAATTTAAAAATCCCCCGGGTCGTTTCCCAACGAGGCGTGATTAAGGATTCGGTTCAATTCGGGATTCGGAATTTGAATGGAAAGGAAATTGGGATTGAATTAACTAACTACGAATTAAAAAGCTAAAAATATTAAAAGATAACTAAAAACGAAGGCAATTATGACTTAAAACTAAGGCAAAGGCAAAACTAGCTTAAAAACGCAAAAACGGGATCGGAACCCGAGCCTAAAATGCAAAACTAGCAAATAATAACCCTAAATTAAATTTTGTACTTTTTCTAGGTTTTAAGTGACTAAAAAGAGAGAATAAAAGAAACTAGACTAAAAACGAAGGTTAAACGAGCTTAAAACTAAGAAAACGAGAACGGGATATCAATCCCGTTCTTTAAAAAACGAAAAGTTGCAAATTAGACCCTACGAAGGTAAAAATAATTTTCCTAAGTTAAGAATTGAAAAAGAAAATTTTCTAAAAAAGAATTATATTTTTTTGATTTTTATTTTATTTATTATAATTTAAAAACTGTTTTAAAGAAAATTAAATATTAAAAATACTAAACTATTTTATAAAAATCTAAAAAAATAGGGAAAATGTATTAAGTTAAGTTGTATCTAGGAAAATGGTACGTTTTTGGTCATTAAGTCCGCTTTTGATGGAAAATGGTATGTGTAATTAAGCACATACCAAAATCCCCTATACTAAAGTATTGCCGTGTCCTCACGCAATGTTATGAAGTGTAAGCTTAGAAAACCAAAGATTTTAACCCCTTAAACTCATAACTTCATAAAGTACAAGAATTCGTTAAAAAGGGTTAGAAAGTCTAGTTTAAGAAACTCCTCGTTTTTTTATCATTGCTATATATGCCTTAAACATCCTTTAAGCTCAAAACACGTGTTTGACTTTCATTGTGAATTCACAACTTTTAGGGTCACGGAATAAGAAACACTTAATTTCTAGTGTTCTTCAAGAAAAGATAATTACATCGTACCCACAGAATTTTTCACATAGCCACCCAAATAAGCTCAAAACTAAAATCATATTTTACGATACAGTTGCAATGCTAACCACTACTCATGACCTGTAACGAAGTTTTCCGACTTTTCCTACCCTACAATTATTTATAATTAAAGAGAATTGTGCTCATTTCCCAAATATTCGACCATCCAAACACATTTTTTAAGTAAGTTGAAGTTATTCTAAATGTTTCACACCGAGAAGGCGAGATCATCCCCATTAGGCGTACTTTCTTCTTCGGCACCATCCCAACCTTTCGGCTAAGTGACCAGGCTTTTGACACCTCACAGAGACTAGTATCGGGACTCACGGACCTTTGGTTTCATAAACCCTCAGATTTCCCGTATAAATAGAAAAACTACAACTAAAACAAATCAGTCTAAGTTCAAAAACATATTTAAATTTAGAAAAAAGAAATTTTAACATATTTATTCATTCAACTTTAAGCAACATTAAACTTAGGAGATCCTCGACCTTTTTGAAGGCTGCAACATCGGTTGTGAACCGGCAAATGCATCAAACGATTATTATCTCGGAATTATTAATTATTTTTTTTTTCATTTTTTTCATCATTTTTTTTTACGCAGCATATAGAAAAATTTCTTTTTGAAAAATTTAAGTATATAGCTGAACTAAGACTGAATAAATCAATGTTATCGACTGATAAAGCTTAAAATTCAAAAGATGTTGATTTAAATGGACTTTTAAAGATAAACTTAATTTGTCTAGTTTCTGAAAAGAGCACTTATTATTAGGCATGTTAGAAGCTCTCGAGGGAACAGAAATAAGCCTACAAGTGTACGTATATGAGCCATTATGATTTCCAAATAAACCTATGCTATAGATTCTAACTTATAACACAAGCTTTCCTATCATCCATACTCGTTCTTTTCGCAATTTAAAAAAAATCCCTTTACAAAAAGATACCTAGAATTGCTTAGCCTAATGAGTTTTTATTCATTAAATGGCTAAGGGGACAAGCTAGGGCTCAACACGCCCGATCGGGTCAAAATTGTACACTTATTCTACCCATCGGAAAGACAAACATTGGTGTTTAAATCACAATTTTACCTCAAAATTTTTAAATTTTAGCACCCATGGCACATACTATAGATAAAAAACGGTTTGCGATTAACAATCCACAAACTGCAAAGATCTTACTCAAGATCAAACGCCCGCCACAAAACTAGAATCGAACATTGTCCTCAATTATATTAAAGGGTGCTAAACCGTCAACCATTTAACTTTTATATGGTATTTAAAGTTAAGATTAAACAAGATTAATCAAATTATATCGAAGAATCCCAATTGGAAGCTGGGATGTGAGACTCCCGAGGAAAATAAAACCAAGCACTAGAGTCTTCACAATCTGGAACCATCATTAACAAAAACACAGAAGCACAATAAACATCACGAAAATGGAAGAGGCAAACCAACCTTACGTCACAAGTACAGATAGAAGAAAATATAAAGTAAGATAGAATGATAATCAATTTGTAGCCTCCAACGAAGCGCGTGTGTTTAAGGTCCGCTATGCTAGGCCCGTCCCCTGACATCATTGGTCCTTGGGGAAAGTTTGGAGATCCGGGACAACCATCCGGTGGTATGTCCTCTCCAAAGTAGTGTTTAATACGATGACCATTCACCTTGAAGTTCGGCCCGGAGTTTTGGGATAACTCGACGGTGCCGTATGGAAAAACTTGTGTGAATAGTGAATGGTCCTGTACCAGGCGGGTTTTCAGTTTTTCCTGAGAAAAACTTTAATCTAAGAATTAAAGATTGAGGACTCAATCATCCGGAAGTTAAACGCGGTATCTTGATCTTTGAGTCGTGAATCCTCTTTGTTCTGTTCTTAGTAGATTAAAGAGTTCTCATATCTCTTTCCATCACGGAGACTCATAATTCATTCAAGCTTAACTTTCCAATGGTCACCAGCGGTTTTTAGGGTCAAATGATTGTATGACTATAAAGGCCCTAGTAAGGTCCTTGTGTTTCTAACTCAATTCATTGGCATATTGCAGGCTTTTTTCCGTAAACCCAGCTTATATGGAGTACACCCAATGGGTGTTTTTTGTAAAGTAGTGAGGGAAAATGTGTTTTTGTATGAAAGGAATAAATGACTAGCTTCCCTCTTCCAAAGTTGGAAGAGGCTTATATAGTACATACAATATACCAGGTATTAGTACCCGACTTAATACCGAAAATCGTACTATTAACTATTAAACTACGAGCTATAAATAAACAGTAAAATACACGGGGTGACCGAGTCTTTTTCTAATATCTAACACCTTGGCAAATTGATCATTACAAAAATGAGTGCCTCGGTCACTGGTGATTGCTCGGGGAGTTCCGAATCGGGCGAAAAGAGCTTTCAAAAATCTTACTACAACCCTAGCATCATTGGTGGGGAGCGCTTTTGCTTCAACCCATTTTGAAAGGTAATCGACTGCTACAAGGATGTATTTGTTGCCTTTGGATGATGGGAATGGTCCCATGAAGTCAATGCCCCAGACGTCAAAGATTTCACAAACTTGAATGGAATTTTGTGGCATCTCATCTCGTTGTGAAATTTTTCCTTGACGTTGGCATGAGTTGCAATTTTTAACCTACTCATGGGCATCTTTGTAGATTGTGGGCCAAAAGAATCCAGAATCAAAGACTTTTCTTGCTGTGTAGTTAGCACCGTGATGTCCACCGGTGGGACCATCGTGGCAAGCCATGAGGATGTCATGGGCTTCCTTGCTAAAAACACAGCGTCGAATCACTTGATCCGCACAGATTTTAAACAGAAAGGGATCCTCCCAAAAATAATGCTTCACATCTTTGAAGAACTTTCTTTTCTGCTAGGTGGACATCCTTTTGATCACGAAATTCCCCGCATGGTAGTTTTCGATGTCAGCAAACCATGGGGTACTAACATCAAGAACAACAATCGAACCAAGAGTTTCAAGAGGAAAATTTTCATTTATTTCCTTTGGATCGAGCTCATTCTCATGAGGATTCTCTAATCGTGACAGATGATCAGCCGCTAGGTTCTCATCTCCTTTTGTGTCAACTACATCGAAGTCGAATTCTTGAAGAAGGAGAACCTATCGGAGCAATCACGCCTTAGAATCTTTCTTAGCAAAGAGATACTTGAGGGTGGAATGATTCGTATACACAATGCATTTGTTCATGACAAGGTAAGATCAGAATTTTTCAAAGGCGTACACCACGGCTAACATTTCTTTCTCTATTGTGGTGTAACGTGATTCCGCCTCATTCATTGTTTTGCTTGCATAGTGTATAGGCCTGAAATGTTTCTCATGACGTTGCCCCAAGACTGCACCTAAGGCGAAATCGCTTGCATTGCACATAAGTTCAAATGGTTCATCCCAGTCTAGGGCAATCAGGATAGGAGCCTCGGTCAGATTCTTTTTGAGAGAGTTAAATGCTTCAATACACTCTTTGGAGAAATAGAACAGAGTTTCTTTTTCAAGCAAGTGGGTCATGGGACGGGCTATCTTTGAAAAATTCTAGATGAATCTTCGGTAAAACCCGGCATGCCCAAGGAAACTACGGATTCCTTTCACAGTAGTCGGGTGAGGGAGCTTGGCGATAACGTCAATCTTAGCTCGATCTACCTCAATTCCCGACTTGGAGATTTTGTGTCCAAGAACAATGCCTTCCTTCACCATAAAATGGCTCTTCTCCCAGTTTAGAGCTAAATTGGTGTCTTCACACCGCTTAAGCATCTTTTCCAAATGGGAAAGGCATGTAGAGAAAGAACTTCCAAAAACCGAAAAGTCATCCATAAACACTTCCATCGTTTTTTCAATCATGTCATGGAAGATTGCCATCATACATCTCTGGAACGTGCCTGGTGCATTGCAAAGGCCAAAGGGCATGCGGCGGTAGGCAAAAGTTCCGTATGGGCAAGTGAATGTTGTCTTTTCCTGATCATTTGGGTCGATGGGAATTTGAAAGTAACCCGAGAAACCATCTAGAAAACAATAGTATTCGTTTCCCGCTAGCCTCTCGAGCATTTGGTCCATGAACGGTAGTGGAAAGTGGTCTTTTCGGGTGGCTTCATTCAACTTTCGGTAGTCAATGCATACCCGCCATCCCGTAACCAATCGAGTTGGGATCAACTCATTTTGCTCATTCTCAACAACGGTAAAACCACCCTTCTTTGGTACACAGTGTACCGGGCTTACCCAGGGACTATCCGAGATTGGGTAAATTAATCCAGCGTCAAGAAGTTTTTCAACCTCTTTCTTGATGACATCGTGGATTTTTGGATTTACCCGTCTCTGATGTTGGACCGCTGGTGTGTAGTCCTCTTCCATAAGAATTTTGTGAGTACAAAATTCTGGGTTAATACCCTTGATATCGGAGAGTTTCCAAGCGATTGCTCGCTTGTGGGACTGCAACACCTTTATGAGAGCGGCTTTTTCCTCGACACTTAAGTCTTTGGCAATTATGACGGGCAACTTGTTGTCACCCTCCAAAAATGCGTATTCGAGATGAGGAGGTAAGTCCTTGAGTTTGACCTCGGGAGGTTCATCAATTGATGTTTCATCAGTTTTGGCTTCACAAATTTTGAGTTCTTTTCTAACCTCGGGCATATAACTTGCATGGTTGGGAAGAGGTGGTAAGGGCTCACTATTCAGGATAGTCTCAAGAAGAAGAATGTCCCTCTCGGGGTCACATTCGGCATCATCAATTCCTGACTTATATGAAGTATCAGAAAGTTGAGCCTCGATTTCTTCAAGAATAAAATCACTACCCTCGAATGGAGTGAGGGTGGGAGAAGAGGTATCAACAATCGGTTCAAAGTAAGGAGTGGAATTTCCACTTGCTAATACTTCGGAGAAACCGAGAACCTCTTGAGAATATTCTTCACAAGCTATATCAATAAAATCGACCTTGTTAACTGATTCAATGGCATTGTAAGAGAAATTTTTCGTATCACCTACTTTGAAAGTCACGGATTGGTCATCATGTCTTAAGGTCATTTGTTCACCGTGCACATCAATCAAGGCTCTTGCCGTTCTTAAAAATGGTCTTCCTAAAATCAACGGGACTCTAGGGTCGGCATCATAGTCTACTACCACAAAATCGGCTGGAAAGTAAAAGGTTCCAACCTTCACAAAAACATCTTCGGCTATGCCGGTGGGAGTGGAAGTCGATCGGTCGGCCAGCTCGAGTATCATCCTAGTTTTGGTCAATCTTGTGAGATTAAGCTTTTCAAAGACGGAGAGTGGCATTAGATTGATGCTTGCGCCGAGATCGGCTAAGGCCAAGCATTCCTCCATCTCCGGGAAATCACACGGTATCAGAAATCTACCCGGGTCTCCTAATTTTTCGGGAAATGTCTTTAGGATGACTGTCGAGCAGTTTTCATTAACCGGTGTTTTGGTTAATTCAAGGATCTTGTCTTTGTTGTTCAAAAGCTTTCTAAACATTGGTGCGAACTTAGGCATGTGCAGGAGAGCATCCGCGAAGCTCAGCTCGAAGTGGAGATTCCAAAAAATTTCCATGAACTTCAAAGCTAAAAGGTCGTCCTTTTCGCGGATTTTCTCCTTGTTTACCCTAGATGGATATGGTAAGGTCGTTTTGGTTCTAGGCATGACAACTGGTTCATCAACTTGGACTACCGGAGGTTGGACGTCTTTGGTACTTCCGTTATTAGTAGGAAGCATCGTGTCCTTAGTCACCTCGGTTTCAACTTCCACCAACGGAGGTGGAATTTGAGGTCCATCATACGACATAGCGCTTCTGGTGGTGATTGCTTTCAATTCACCCTTCGGGTTAGCAATGGTGTTGCTAGGAAGAGAACCCGAGCCCGAAGTTGAAGTGTTGCTAGAATTTGCGATTTGGGTGAGCAAGCCCATCATATTGGACATTTGGTTTTGCATATTTTGCATCACCGCTTCATTAGCCTTGGCGTATATCTCAAAATCAGCTTTTGACACACCCGGAGTTTGAGCAACTGGAGCTGGAGCTTGATAAACCGGGGCTTGGTAAGCTGGGGCCTGATTGACCGAGGGTCGGTGAATCTACCCCTGGTTGTAACCATTCCCACGGTTTTGGTTCCAACGATTTTGATTTTGATTGTTTGTTTGGGTGTTTTGGACGGGAGGAAAACCGGGAGGTCGGACTTGGTTCGCCATCGGTGGCGGACGGTAACCGGTATTTCTTTGATTGTAATTGGCTGCGGCTGCTTGCGAGACGTATTCTTGGATGTTGTCTCGGTAATTGTTGCTATCGGTAGCCGGACAATTACGATATGAGTGGGCACCACCGCAGGTAACACAACTTTGCTCAACCGCTTTTACGGGAGCGAGAGCTGGAACTGGAGATGTCTGCTTGTCGAGAAGTAGAGCTCTAACCATATCTTTCAATTCAGCAACATCGGGAGATACACCGGAGGTGGAAGAGCTCGTACTCACTTTAGCAACAATGGCTTTGCTTCGGGAGTTATGAACTTTGGACTTGCTTTCGATGATGCTTGAGCAATCAGCGGGCCTTTTGTCTAAAAAGTTACCACCTGTGGCGGAGTTCAAAGAGTCTTGATCATTAACATTTAAGGCATTGTAAAATGTATCAAGTTGGTGAAGCTCCGAGAATCCATGATGTGGACATGCTCGGAGAAGATCTTTGAATCGATCCCAAGCCTCACTAAACGACTCATCAAATCTTTGTTTGAAATTGGTTATTTCATTCCGAAAGATTTGTCGTTTTCAGATGGTGGGCAAAACTGATTTATGGAATTTTAGCTACGAGGTCATCCCCTGTCTGAAAAGTAGCTGAGGGGGCTCTTCTCAAGCCATTATCCGGGCTGCCCCCCTCGAGAGAGAAAGGAAAAGCTATCAACTTAATTGATGTGGTCGGGACATTAAGGACTTTCTCAAAGTAGAGAGATTTTATTGAAAGTAATAGGATGTGGGTATGTGGGTTCTCCTTTGATCATGTCCGAAGAAAAACTGCTGTTCTGACAAGAGTTAGCAACCCATGCTTGATCTCAAAATTTGCTGCTGCGGATTTCAGGAACAAAATTGCCGTAATCGTATCCCTCGGTGGGAGCTTGGACGCTATTTGGCCATTATGTCGATTATCAGCCATCGTATCTTTGGGAGGTTCAACAAGATTGGTGGAACGTTGTTGTTGTCGTTGTTGTTGTTGTAGACGACGAGCTTGAGAACGAGTGCGCATGCACTAAAATAGAGATATAAAAAGAAAATTTACACTAATTTTTTTTTGGTTTTTCAATGATTTATTCACAATGTATTTTATCGGACAATGAGATAAGACAACTTCTACCAAATAATCTACTTACTTCACGGTAGCTCTCAAAAAGATAAACGCACAGGTTGAGCAGAAGGAGTAGGAATAGCGAGATGCTTATTTCTCCTTTCGGGTGTAGTTCCTTGGAAAAACCCTCCTTATACCCCACTTTATAGTTTGATTTAAACCTTTCAAGGTGGCATATGTTTGCAAGAGACACAGATGGCAAGTTTTTAAATCTTTTGTTCGAGTTGGGAACCAACAAGTTCACCAGAAGTTATTATGATAATACCTCAATTGAGAATATTATATTTTGGTATTTTTACCAATTTGTGAATTTTATTTCTTTTTATGGAAAATGTTTTTATATTTTTGGTTTTTCTTTTGTTTTTATATGATAATTATACTAGTAAAAAGAAACTGAAAAATATTTTTGTACCTTTTATATTTTTATAAAAGAAAATATTCACAAATTAAAACACAAATTATCAAACGTAACGATAATCGTTTTCAGCCTCCCCGGCAACGGCGCCAAAATTTGACTCGCGCAAACTCACCCCTTTTTATATATACCAATAAATAAATACATATAACAAGGAACAGAATCCGCGAAATCAATGAAACCGGAAGCAGTATAGAGTGTCTCCGGGTCGTTATGTCCCAACGAGGCTTGAATGGAAAATCGAATTACGGATTGATAATTGATGTTTGATTATGACAAGGATTTGGATAAGAAAGGGCACTAAACCTAATGAGCAAATGCACAAAAAGATAAGAAAGGAAAATAAGCTAGAGTAGGTATAAAGGCTAGGAATGGCAAAAACACTTAAAACTTGTTAAACTAAGACTCAAATAAGCTCAAATAAACTTAAGACAAAATAAAAATAAGCTAGACTTACTCTAAATAAGCAAATTCAGCAAACACTAAGCTAAGCTAAGCAGAAGAAACTCAGCAGTACTAACAACAGTACTAGCAGTATTAACTACCAGTATTAACTAATAGTACTAACCTGGAGTTAGTACTGCTAGCTTTAAGTTAGTACTGCTAGTTCAATGAAACAAGAAATAAGAAAATAAGCTAAAACAGATATTTAACTATCCCTAATAAGCACTCAGGCATAAGAATAAGCAACTGGAATAAACTAGAATGGCAAATAAGCTAAAAAGCTACAAACTGATACA
>BQNB010069541.1:0-15418 GCA_026074375.1 Tanacetum coccineum | reverse complement strand
AAGCTATCTGTTTTTAAGCTTTAAATTTGCAATTTGTCTTTTCAAAACCAAAAGTAACTCAGCATACACTGAGTACATTATCTTTTTCATTAAGCATTTTCTTTAAGCATTTAAATTTCAAAATACTTTTTAAAAGATGTTTTAAGTAGCTAATAGGTCAAGTATTAAGCTGTTGTAAGCTAAAAGTCCATAAGGAACCTTTAGCTTATTGAAAAATAAGCTCAAAGTTGCCCTTAAGGGCTGTTTGGTTAACAGTTTGTACCAAACTGCTTATTTAAGATTTTTAGCTTATAAGCCCTTTGTTTTTTGTTTAATTTCTGTTCAAATTAGCTTATTAGGTTGATATTTAGTTATCCATAGCTTAATAGGGCTAGAATTTATCTTATTAGTCTTTTCTTTAAAAATAAAAAACATAGGTAATTTAGCACAAGTAGCTTTTTAATCTGGCTTTCTCTTTGCTTATTTGATTTTCAAAATAGTTTTTGATTGCTGTTATAAGTAGTGTTTTAGCTATTATTAGATGCTTAAGTTTTGAAAAAAAAGCCCAAAAAGAAGCCAAGTTGTTCTGTCTGCTTTAATAAGTTGTTTCCAGCTTAATTTTTGATTTAGAAAAAAGAAGTTTTCACAAAAGTTATTAGTTTTTAGCTGTTTTACAACTTTGCTTTTCAAAGTTTTTGCAAAATAAAAAAGGGAAGAGGGGAAATTGTGGGTGAGCAAGACTCGAACCCACAACCTCTACCCTCCTCAACCCTTTTATATCATAACACACACCACACACTAACCAATGCGCCCTTGGGACTTTTACGTCTCAAGGTGCATTGTTTATTCTTTTACCACCTTTTTGAAATCTAGTTATAATAAGCACTTCGAGTGCTTATTTGATTTTTCCCGGCTTATTTAGTTTAGCTCTTTAGGATTTGATATTTTCCTGCATCCTGGTTATCATAAGCTACTTTTAGAAATTTTCTAGGATTTTTAGCTTAAAGTTTTATAATTTTCTTGAATTAATTTTGTTAAAAACTTTAAAAAATCATAAAAAATAATTTTCTTTTTTATAAAATTTTCTTTTATCATAATCTAGGCTTAGGTTTGAAATTTACTTTCGTCGGGTTAATATTTTGAAAGTTCATTTTTTTAAAGAACGGGATTTCGTTCCCGTTCTCGTTTTCTTTGTTTTTAAGCTTTAAGCACCCTCGTTTTAGAATTTCCTTAGCTTTTACTTATTATCTAGTTAATTAGGATTAGAAAAAGTTTTAAAATCATTTAGGATTTAATTTTAGTGTACTTGCTTATTTGTCGCGTTTTATTAAATTCCCGTTAACTTTTTTTTCGTAGTTAGTTTTAATTGTGCCTTTATTTGCTCACTATTAGGATTTTAGAAAACAATCATCTTCGAACCAATTCAAGTCATTATCCAAATAACAAACGGGGTTTCAATTTCATAAGTCTTTAGGAAAACGACCCGGTAATCACTTACCGGCTTCTTACGTATTATATTTTTGTGTGATTTTTCTTACTACCTTTGTCCTCAAGGGTAGTTTAGGAATTTCATTATCGTTATATTGTTATACGTATTTAAAATTATACATCAATTGCGAAAACCTCTTTTAAAATTACAAAAAATACATGCACGCCGTCAATAATCGTAAGAATCCACCCATGTTCTTCTGAATCATCATGAACTCTTCTTCTTCTTTCACAAAAACCTTACACTCGGCTGCAATACTGCCATTGCACGCCTTATAAGAACATACATGCACACCTTCAAAGAAAAAATTTGTATTTCTAATTTCTCATCAAATTCTTTAGAACAAATATGTTTTTTTAAAAACATATTTGTTCTTTTTAAAACATATGTGCAGAAATACTATTATTGAAGGCATGCATATGTTTTTGAAAGTTCTCGCACTTAAAATGATACTGAAAATAAAGTCTCAATATATGTATATATATAATATCAATATTTTATATCTATATATATATATATATATATATATATATATATATATAATTGTGAAAGTATATACTCGAAAGAGGTCTTTAGCACTTACTATTAAATTCTCTTCCTTAGTGTTTCAGATTGATGTACCATGGCTCGTTTGTGGCTCTCTTTAAAGACAATATTGTGTGGTATAAAAGAACCCTAACTTCATGTCTGTTAAGTTACTAAGCTCGCCCTTCAAAAGCTGCTTTAATCTCTAAACAACTTTAATTCTTTCAATCATTGTCAATAGGTTCAAGAATTCAGCACTTGTTTGTGACATGGGTGGCATATTTCCCTAAACAGAATTCAAATACATTTATAGAAATATTAAAAGAACACTTAAGTTGTTAGATAATAGCGATGGCTTCCTCAACAAAAGAAATACAAGGCATATGTTTGGTGGTGTATTATTCGATGCATAGTAATGCTAAAAAACAAATTTGGTTTGAATAGATGCACTCATGATGACAATATAGTAAGTAGTTTCACTACTACACAAACTGTTTTTTCTCATGGTAAAATCCGTAGGTAAGGGGCTTTTTCCACGGATTTCACACGGAATTATTCCGATGGAAAAACCCTTGTGGGTAATTATTTCCCACTGATTTTCCCACTGAACGTTGACTAGTTCTCACTGATATTTTTGTGTGTATTCGGTAGGTATATTACCCACTGATTTACTACAAATATTTTTCAACTGATTTTCCACTACTTTAGACAAAAATTTCCCACGAATTTATTTCTCCCACAAATTAAAATTTCGTGTGAAACCTGATCAAAGATTTTGTAGAATCCAAAATTTATAATATTTTCTATAATATTATATTACGGTTTATTGGTATTTCTTTACTTTTTTTATTTTTGGCAAATATTAAAAATACAAATCATCAAAATAATTAATCCCAAACAACCAAAATACAAAAACCATAATATAGAAAATTCTATTAGATATCAGATTAATAATCAACAAAACAAATAAATTCTTAATACATTAAACATCTAAGAATAAAAAAACTAGATCTATGCGAAACAACTATAATTGTATTATTGCATTCTACATCTCATCTTCCATATTTTTCCTCAACCGATTACTCTTTTCTACAGTTGCTTTAAAGCGATTATACATCCACTTCACCAAGACTGTTTTGAGTGGCCTAAATCAACAAATATTACAAGATCTATCAAAAAAGAAGAATAAGCACAAAAAAACAGTTGACAAAGCCTTAAATAAATTAAAATAAACAAAACTTTAAAGATCTACCGTGGCTGATTCCAGCGAGTGGGTTGTTGCAATAGACAAACTACCTCAGTGACGTCCCGTGGTCAGATTCGAATGTGTTCTTTTGGTGAAAGAAAGTGTTGTTATTATCGTTGTGTTTTTTATGTGAGTCCTGCTATCAAGACAAAGAGGTCAGTTTCTTTGATAATGTGTGTGGTGAAATACATAGAAACACAAAGGGTTTTTTTGGTTTGAAGAGAGAAATGGGATAAAATTGATAATGGCTGCATATGTTAGAAGAGAATAGGGTTAGGGTTGAATGAGGGAAAGTATTTTTGTTTATAAGTCTTTAGTTTGGGCTAGACACTAGGATGGGCCGGGTTATATTGAACATAATCATATATAACAAAAACATATCGGAGTTGACATGTATGAGTATAAAGATTTATATTTAAATTTAAAAGGATGACTATATTATAGTCTTTTTACATTGCAAATGATATACATGTATACTACGATTATAATAATAAAAATAATAACTGTTTTATATATTTTTTAAAATGTTTGTCAAAAACTAATGCTTTATGCTCTATGTGGTTGTACATAACACAATAATAGTTACGTAACGTGTAAGTATAAAAAAATGTAAAAATGACCATTTTTATGGGAAATCCGTGGGTATTTACACACGTATTTCTCATGGATCTATCATATTGGTAGGTAATCTGTGGGAAATTACCCACGACTTTCTCATAGACATAATCGTTTTCTTTTACTTTTTTTGATATAGTTACACGTTCGCGCATATACATGTATACCTAAATACAAAACATCTATAGATACAATGAATGTCATAAACAGACATGCGGAACATACACGTGTACATATCCACACATATACAATTGTTTGTTCCACATTAAGGTTATACCTAAATTACACATACACTTGCGATACTCACATAAATAGTTACGTTAATAAACAAAAAAATATAATATGAAACTAAAAACACATATGAAGACATATTAAGTCATGTCGGAATGTGTAAGTATACAAAAACGTAAAAGCGATCATTTTTGTGGGAAATCCGTGGGTATTTACACACGTATTTCCCATGGATTTATCACATTGGTAGGTAATCTGTGGGAAATTACCCACGACTTTCCCACATACATAATCGTTCTCTTTTACTTTTTCGATATAGTTATGCGTTCACGCATATACACGTCCGTATACCTACATACAAAACATCTATAGATACAATGAATGTCATAAACGGACATTCGAAACATACACGTGTACATATCCACACATATACAATGGTTTGTTTCACATAAAGGTTATACCTAAACTTACACATACACTTGTGATACTCACATAAATAGTTACGTTAATAAACAAAAACATATAATATGAAACTAAAAACACATATGAAGACATACTAAGTCATGTCGGAATGTGTAAGTATACAAAAACGTAAAAACGATCATTTTTGTAGGAAATCCGTGGGTATTTACACACGTATTTCCCATGGATTTATCATATTGGTAGGTAATCTGTGGAAAATTACCCACGACTTTCCCACAAACATAATCATAATCGTTTTCTTTTAATTTTTTGATATAGTTACACGTTTACGCATATACACTTATGTCTACCTACATACAAAACTTCTATAGATACAATTAATATCATAAACACACATGCGAAACATACACGTGTAAACAATCACACGTATACATAGTTTGTTCCACGGAAATAAAAGGCACTAGTTTTGTGGGAAATCCATGGGTATTTACCCACATATTTCTCACGGGTAACACAAAAGCAACATTTGTGAAAAATTTGTGGGTAATACACGGCTGGTTACCCATGGATTTCCCACGGATGATTGAAATAGTTATTTTATCAAATAATACCGAGTGAAATCTGTGATTAATATAGATAAAATTTGCCACATAATTTGGCCGTGGCTAATATGTGTGAAATTTGCCATAATTTTCCCACGGATGTCTAATCAACAAGAATACTGTCAATATTGTCGCAAATCTGTGAGAAATTTGCGACGGATTTCACACGAAAACTTAGTCAACTTTAGTGTGTAAATAATGGAAAATCCGTGGGAAATTTACGACATATTTCCCACTGGAATTTAGTCAACAATTTGGTGTGTAAATTGTGGTATTTCGTGTGAAATTTCACACTGTATTTTTTTCGTAGGAAAAATCTTTGGGTAAAAGGAGTTTGTGTAGTAGTGTTTGGGAGAGTAATAAATCGATGTCATTGTAGTTCTTAATTCATAACACTACTGACCTTCTATCAAGTAGTGGCTAATTCAACTCTATTTGCCTCGTCTAGTTAAGTTATATGTGTAACATAGGCGAACCAAATCTGAGTAATTATAATAACTTTTGCGAACCATCAAGAAGACAAAATAACAAGATTAAAACCTGTTGTTCACTTGATAGAAATCATAGAATCTAACTGGAACAGTCACCTTAAATCCTGTTTGTTTATGATCTTGTGGGGAGATTGTTCTTTAATCAATTTGTATCTTTCTAAACCTTTGTGTTCAGTGTTATTCACATTCACCCCCTCGAGTTCTCTAGTTGTTCAAAAGACATTTTCACATTGTGTTCAATGTTATTGACCAATAATCTAATATGTTCCACTTAGATCTCAGATAAAGAAATGGTAAGTAGAACTAGTTCATACAATAGGATACTCAAGATCAAAGAATGAGAATCAAAATGGAGAACATATAGTTGTTACAAGTTTGATTACAAACTGTTAAAAATGTGTTTAGAGAGAACAGAGAGAAGGAAAGGTTTACAATTTTCAATAGTTGAGTAAGAAATGAATTACAATAAGGTATTTATAGGAAAAAGGACATTGACTTATGTTGACTTTTGTAATTGACTTTTGTTGACTATTATTGATACATATTAATAATTCCTCCTTCAAAAGTTGCTTGACCACAAGCAACTCTTTATGCCTTAAAATCAAAGGCTGGACTTCTTTTTCCACAAGCCAAACAACCAAAAACAACAACCTTTTTCTTATGCCAAACACCCCAATATCTACTATATTACTCCACTGGGAATATCAATGCTCACATGATCCAATCAGCCTCATAAGTACGTTTAACTTAGTAGTAACCACCAAAAAGTCTCAAGACAATAAGAACCCACTTTGCTTCCTTCAATTTCATTGACCTTGCAACCATTTCCACTTGATTTGTTTCTAACAACTTTCTGTAACCTCACTTCACCCATTCCCATTCGGTTTATCTTTATAGTTTATAATCTGATGTAGAGTTTCTGACCTTTTAGTTTGCACATTTGATATAGGTTGGTTGATGAAACATTTCGACCCTACACCTAGTTCCTGAATAACCACTTGGCAGCTCCAATGAAAGTAGCAAAACTTAATTTTTCTCATCACCTCTTGGTAAAATTCTTCATACTAATTTCTTATCCATATAGGTTTACTAGAAGAATCCATTTTAGCCATATCAAATAACCTTGTAACAGTAGGATGCATCCTATTAACCATCAATTCAAGATCAGGTTTCCCAATATAAGTACCCATTAAAGCACTATTAAAAATATGACATCCTTATAGTTCAACTTAAACTGTACAATATAATCATCACATTCCATTCCATTATCCCTTATAGTCATTGTAGAATAATCACAAAACCATTGATACACATTATCAAACAAACCACTTGTCTCCATTACGTGTTTATCAGAAACTTTTCCACCACAAAACCCCCCTGAATTGAAAACTTGTTTCCCTCCTGGATCAAACACTTGATTAGTTGTTAAAATGAACTTACCATTGTTAAAATGTAACCCAAACAATAATGAATCTTTGACTCTCATTAGCCCAGTTTCATATTTCTGCAAATCACTAACACCAACTTACCCTTCCATGTTGTTGACTCCATGCCTTGTCCACTTTTCCAGCCCACTTTTAACTATTTCAAAACCTCATGATCTCAACAGGTCAATTGTTTTTATATCCTCACTCACTTTTTTATGAACACTTACTTCATTTTCCACCTCGAACGATTCTTTGATAATTTCCACCAAAACAAATAAAGTATGATCAAATGAATTTATTTCAACATTCTTATTAACTTGTTTAACAATGTTATTAATACCCACAAACCAACCATCATAAACTTCACTCGAATCTTAAGAAAATTCTCCCACTTTATCACATTCTTTAAAAACTCTATTAAAACCCATTAAACCAATATTTTCGTCAATCACTTCACTTGCTTCTTTAACCCATTCTTGTTTGAATTTGTTCCTTATTGGCATTTCATCAAACATCTTATTTGCACCAATATTTTTTTCCCACAATATGACTAAGATTTACCACAATTCTTCCAATTTATCTAAAAGATTAAAACTTGAATCTTTGACACCATTACTCGAAAATTACACATTTGGACCATCAATTGAATTACCAAATGTTCTCAAGTCACATTTTCACCCATCATACGTACAAATTTCTTATGCCATATCAAAGCAATATCAAAAGGATGGTTAGAGATAAGAGATACCTTGTGTTCGCCAGACACATTATTAACTTGAAAGAATCGTTCACAGTCGTCTAACCAACCCTTAATATAGGTACCTCCAAGTTTGGCCATGTTTTGCATTCCCACCATTACCCGATTGTTATTAGTCATTACCATGTTTCTCATTTCATTCATTAACTTTCCTAATTATTCCCTCGTTATCCTTTTAATTTCATCCTTTAACCCTTGCCTAGTTTCATCATCAACATCACTATACCTCGTTTGAATCAACATCTTACCAAGAACTCAAAACTGAATTGTAACTAACTAATCAGGAAATGTAACTAATTGTTTTTCTTGACTCAAAACACGTATTTATGGTTGAAGAATGATGATGGATTGTAATGGTTGTTATGAATCGATGAATGGAATCAGAACACAGTGATAACAGAATGAGAACATAATCTTGGTGACAAGATCGAAGGCTCTCAATACCAATTGATATGTTCCACTTAGATCTCAGATTAAGAAATGGTAAGTAAAACTAGTTCATACAATAGGATACTTAATATCAAAGAATGAGAATCGAAATGTAAAACAAATAGTTATTACAAGTTTGATTACAAACTGTTACAAATGTGTTTAGAGAGAATAGAGAGAAGGAAAAGTTTAAAATTTTTAATAGCTAAGTAAGAAGTGAATTACAATTAGGTATTTATAGGAAAGGACATTGACTTTCGTTGACTTCCATAATTGACTTTCGTTGACTATTATTGGCACATATCACAATCCGATTAAGAAAATATGTTTTCATGATCTTAATTTTAGAAAACAAGTTGCAGCTATAGTGTGGTAAATATGACATAATTTAATACAAAAGCTGAAGGAGTATATTACCAATGAATACCTTTTTGAGGTTGATTATTCAACATGGATATGAATATGCAAATTTAAGAGTATGGTAATCATTTTCTTGAGTGAGGCACCGAATTACTAGACTATATATACGAATGCATTGAGTCCACATGATTCATTTTTGAGTTTAACGTATCTAAGTTGGTAAAACTTTCTCCATTGATGGTGGATAAGAATTAACATACCTCCCTGTATGATATTATGAGTAAATTTAAACATAAGTTAGGGGGTTAAGTGTACATTGTAATTTAGATTAGAAATAGACTATAACTAGTATTAGATAAGCTTGCCTTGCAAGGCAAGGAGTTTCCTATTTGACTTAGGATAGGTTTCTACCCCCTTATCTCTATAAATAGAGATGAGGGAGGATACTAGTTTTCATTAATTCTTCTTCCTCAAATTGTAAACTTTATTAGGTTTTTAATAAAGGGATGTTTGAGGGTATAACGTGTGCATATTCTTGTCGTTCTTTGTAGCCTCTCGTAGTTTCTACTTGTGCTCGATACAACCCGCGATCTAGCGTTCCGCGATCGAACTTCGGGTTTGTTGTCACTTCGGGTTTGTTACGGGTTTCGAATCCGTTGTTGAGTGGCGATCGCTGACGAGAGGAAAATAAAAAAAGGTTAACTTTCTTCTTGGCGTGTTGTAGTGGTATCAGAGCCAGGTTGTATGGGAAGTTACCAAGGAAACATCTACTGTAGGAATTTGGACGAAGTTGACTAGTTTGTATATGACTAAGTCCTTAGCAAACAGACTGTATCTTAAGAAGAAACTATACACATACTATATGAGTCTAGGTACGAAACTGGGTGATCATATAGATGAGTTTAATAAGTTGATACTTGATTTTGCGAATATTGATATCGAGATTGAGGATGAGGATCAGGTACTTATGTTACTTATGTCGTTACCATCGTCTTATGAAAACTTTGTGGAGATGTTATTGTATGGGAGGGAGTCCTTGACAATGGAGGATGTTCTGGCAACTTTGAATTCAAGGGAGTTAAAGAAAAGAACTGAAGGCCCAAAGGAAGAAACTAGTGACGGGTTATATGTAAAGGGAAGGTCAGATCATTTAGGTAAAGATCATTATGGTGGAAGTTTGCGGTTTAAGTCAAGGTGTGGAACTAGTAAACTCAAGTGCTTCATATGTCATTCAGAGGGTCATCTGAAGAGAGACTGTCCAAAGAATAAGTCAGGTGGGTTCGTCAAGAAGGGTAAGCGTGATCAGGATTCTGATTCTTCTGATGACGAGGGTAACACCTACTTTGGAGAAGCCTTGGTGGTAGTCGGGAATGATGAGATGACTAAATTGGTAATGGATTCAGGTGAGTCTTATCATATAACACACATGAGGGATTTCTTGTATGATTTTAAGGGTTTTGATGGTGGTTCGGTTCAGGTAGGTGATAACAGGACATGCACTATCAAAGAGACAGGGAAAGTGAAGATACAACTGCATGATGGATCAAGCTTTATACGGTAAAATGTCAGGTATGTTCCAGGGTTAAGAAGAAGCTTGATTTCATTGGGTACTCTTGAAAAAGAGGGTTATACTGTGAAGATGCATATGGGTAGAATCAAGGTGATCAAAGGTTGTCGGGTTATGATGACTGGGATCAGAAAAAAGAACTGTGTGTATACTTTGGAAGCAAAAGTGATTGACTTTTGGTGTACAAAAGCATGGAGGTTCAAAACAAGTTGGATTAAATCAACTTGGTTCTAAACAAGTTTGGTTCAAACAACTTGGGTTGAAACAACTTGGTCCTGGTGTTGAAACATGAGTTCATGGAGTACAGGTTGAAAAACGTGTTTGGTTTGAGGTGGAACTGTAGGGAGCTCAAAGGGGATCGTGAAACTGAAGTTTTTCAGGTTAGTAACGATGATGCTGCAGTGGCTCAAAAATGGTTGGAGGACAAACAATTTGAAGAAAAGACAAAGACGGACTGCTTGGTAATTGTCCAACACTCCCCTTGTTTGATGAGGTTAGCTTTAGTTTTGCATGTTGCTACCGCTATAACTAAAAAATGTTTTTTTTTTACATTAAGGTCGTGAAAATAAATTTGTGTAATTTGATGGGTGGTGATTATTTTAATGATACTTTAACTTGTGCTGTAGAGGGGAAGATTCTGTAAATGTTATGAGTGAGTGCTTCTTCACACTTGAAGATGGCATAGGCCTCATTTAGGAGGTAACTTCTTAATGTCTTTACCGTTCTAAGGGAAACATACTTGGTTTATTTTATATCTACCTTTATGTTACGGTTCAAAAATAATTGTGCACCCGTTCACTTATAATTTTGGTTCCTGAATTGAAAAACTATGTTAATAAAGTAATAAATGAAGTTTTTACTCTAACAGGACACTTCTTGTTGCGAGCATCGGAATGCAATGCAAATGTGACCATTAGCCATAGAAGTCTCTTCTCAGGTATGATTTTAGGTCTTACAAAAGAATGTACAAATTAAACAGTTTTTTTTTATTTTTTCATTCCTTTTATAATTTTATTTTACATTCAAGCACTAAAATTACAACACGATTAATGATAAACAACATTACAAAGAGAATTACAGAACTTGGAATAACAGTATATGAACACTGAAACATTCAAAATCCAAAACATCACTTTAAAATTACTGTTGTGCATCCGTAAGCCTCTCGGAAGATATACCATTGTCCTTAAATTTGCTTGAAAGAGTACCAATGGGCTTTTTGTAGGAGTACCAACGTGCAATCAATAGAAAAGCACCAAAATTCAACACGCTTAGAATTGCTAAAAGCCAAAAGAAGTTCTGTAACTGACCGCGATTTAAATTGTCTGGTATCCAGCCGGGCTTGCCTCCCTTAGTACTAATATTTGTTACAATCGTTACAAGCAAAGAACTTAAATAGCTTCCGAGTGCAACAGTAGTGAGTGAAAGAGCAGAACACAAACTTCTCACTGAGTCGGGAGCTTGTTGGTAAAAGAACTCTAGTTGTCCAATAAATGTAAACACCTCAGCACAACCAATCAAGAAGTATTGTGGGACTTGCCAAAAAAATCGTACATAGGAATATTCTCTTAAATCATTATTTTGTTTTCTCTTTTAGATCCCAAGCCTAACCAATTCTAGGATTCCCTGCTTGCGAGCATTGCGAAAAATGGAGATCCACTAGGCTGTCCCCATACTTTGGAGTTGGGGTAGGGCCTGGTACTTGTTTGCGGTATATTTTCTTTTAGCAACAGGGTTACATGGTCATGGTGTAGACGGGACCCTGAAAATGGACACTCAAAACGTGTCTATAGATATCAGTGCGGCGGGTGGGATTGTGAAGTTGTTGAGCTTTATGTACATAAATGAGCCTTGTAACACAAATAGGTTACTCATTTGACCATAAACTGTACTAAAGATGATCCCGGTGGCCCAGATAGGGAGCAATTTAATGATAGCTTTAAATTCCTCCACTTGGGTCACAGTGCAAAGCTGCCACGGATCAACTGATTCTTTTAATTTATCCGACGGCGTCTCCACTGCGGCCTTGTCCAAGAAACTGTAAATCAAAAAAATAATCAGCTCTAAACTTTCGCGATCAATATATATTTTCACTTCATTTCATAGGTCCCACAAAAAACATACCTGAACTTTTTTGTGTGGTCAAGCTTGCGGCTTCCTACTATAGCAGACTCATTGTCCGCAATCTCATACAAAGCGGACTTGTCATTAGGCAGATGAAAACATTTACGTTTTCTTTCCAAAGAAGCCATGATGTACCTGGACAATAATTGGGTCAATGGGCTTCCACTTGGTTTCTGGTTCCGGTACAAACGAGTACCTGAAAAAAACGAGCCAACAGCAATAGCCATGGCTACAGCCGGAATCCCAAACCCCCATCCCCAACCCACATTATCTTGGATCCAAACAAGAACTGAGGACGCGATCAAAGCACCAATATTGATCGAAAAGTAGAACCAATTAAAAAATGAACTCTTGTAATTTTTCTCCTTTTCATCGGCATCATCAAATTGGTCTGCCCCGTATGATGATACACACGGCTTGATCCCTCCGGTTCCAAGAGCTTCCAACTACAGTGCCCTCTGAGTTACCACCAATTGTGTATATGTCGATTGACAATCGTCTTTCGACACACAAGTTGACTTTAAACCAGAAACTGACGCTGATATTGTCAATAATGTCATTCCCTATATGACATGACACAAAAACCTTAAATCAGCAAGAAAAACTCACTGTTGTGTACAGTTATTGAAGTTTTTAACTAGCAGAATGCAAATTTTACACTCAATGAACATAACATGTTATTTGATATGTAATATTTGCGAGATGGATAATAAACGTAGCTAATGGTGAAATGGTAAAGCTGCTATATGACTATCTATTTCAATAGTAGACTCTTATCTTGAAACAAATTAAAATAGTATTGTTGAAGTAACATCGGGACATAAGACTTACAAGAACATAGATGACTGAGAAGATAGCAATGGTCCAGTATCGGCCTAAATAGGCATCAGCAGCAAATGCACCTATTAATGGTGTTATATAACACGTTCCTTGCCAATTCGAGAGGTTTTTTGAAGCTGTAGCACTATGTTGATTTAGGTTGTGCTTGAAATAAAGCACTAGATTAGTGCTCATTCCGTAATAAGCTAATCTTTCACAGCATTCGTTTCCTGCCAAACCGTGAATGACGGTTAAGATAATCATAACGAAGTTAGCATAGCAAACACATGTTTTGAAGGATAAGGTAAGAGTGTACCAAGAATATAAGGACAAGCTTTCCAAGTTCCTGTAGTGTTCTTGTTAGCACGATTGTTCTTGTAATCAAGTGTGCCATCTTTGGTGTACACATCATCTTCTTCTGTCTCGATTTTGTTGTAAGTATCTATTGCATCTGTCATGATCAGTTTTTCTCTTTTAACCCAATGATTACCGAGTCGATTACCTAATAAGTTTAAATAAGTGTAATTAGGAAGGTAATCAAATTAAAAGAAGATTATACCTAATAAAAAGTTCATACATGCCTTTCAAAAATAAAATAAAATAATATATAAAGAGGTCATATATACATGAATCTCATTCAAACACTACATAGAAATAGCAGTTTATGTTAATTGGTTTCAAGGTCTTGCTTTGCAATTAAAAGTCTCATCTTTATTTCACCACACACTTATGTCTCAAGTGCAATCTCACACACACCCTAAATGGGACACGATTGTCCCAATCAGGTCCTAAAGTTATACACGTTAGTTTATAGCAGCCCAATTATTTCATTCATCACTAATCATTAAATCACCACCAAACGGCTTAGTGGTAATGTCTTTAGCTCTAAAACAAGAGGTCAAGCGTTCAAACCTCGTTAGGTGTGTACATCTAGGATGACCGGGAAGGGCCAGAAACTGTCCCGGGATTAACCCGATGAAGCTGCGTACATGCATTTGAGTAAAAAAAAAGCTCTCCCTCCCCGGGTAACTTGAACAAGGAAAACCACATCCGTTCACCCATTTTTTACTAATTAATAAACATAACATGTGTGAATACAAATATCTTTATCCCCAGTACTCTAGTTATAATTTAACTAATGAGTGTGTAACTATTTTTATACACTGTATCATAAACAAGGATATATAAGTGTAATGAATTGGTTCATGGTTTCAAGAACTCGGATAGAACCCACGGGTTATCTTACAACTCGAGCAATCCCATATATTACTTGACTTTAATAGCTCAACAAGTCGAGACGAGTTTAGCTAGTTAATACGTAGTATATAAGCTGATACAATCTTTAGAATGATGAACTTTAACGGTAATCATATATGAACCAACCAAAACTTTACACTACTCAACGTTCTAGCTCTCAAGCTTCAGCTTTAGGTGAGCCAAGCTAGCATGCGTCTAAGAAATCGATGCTTGCCTAACGAAATCTATGTAATTCATGATTATATAGTAAAGAACTTAATGGCCGTTCAAAAAATAGTTTGGAGAGTGTGATCGTACCTGCAAGACTGTTAGCTTTGTCGCTATACGAGCCTGACAAACGTCCTAACTCTTATGAACCGAGTAAACTCAAGCTTGATCCTAATAATGGAAAAAAATACAAGATATATAAGCTGAGTGCTGATTGAACTTTGGCTTGGCTTAAAGAACGTATATATGAATGTAGAAACTTGATTATAAGAATACTCGTTTGATCATATAACAATAAGCTAGTGAACAAATTTTCAACAAGAAGTAACCAAAATATGGTCTTTATGGCCGTCTCATGTATTTCGGTGGCCCCGTGCCATCACCACAAAGAGGCCCTTGAACACACACAAAATAAATATGCATCGGTAGTGCATGAATTAATTTCACACTAGCATCATATTGTGTATATATATAATACAAGTGCATGAAATTTTGTGGCCCTCGTCAAGCGGTTGCCCTGTGCAATGGCACCTCCCGCACTCCCCTAAAGACGGTATTGGTGGCAATGGGTGGTTTCTTGTATAATGCTCCAACTTAATAAATTCAAAAACATGCGTTTGAATTTATTGGTATTATGGATTTAATCAGACGGAGATATTTTTGTTTTGGGGTGTTATAGTGTTATATATTATAAAGTAGGGCTGAGCATATAGCCCGTTCGACCGGACCGGATCGGAAAACCGGACCGAACCGGACCGAACGTATTTCGGTCCGGTCCGCGGTCCGGTGTTTTGGACCAATTCGGTCTTCGGTCCGGTCGGTCCGGTCCGGTCCTACCAAAAACCCGAGATTATGCCTTATAAGACCGGA
>BQNB010069540.1:5472-33453 GCA_026074375.1 Tanacetum coccineum | reverse complement strand
AAGACCGAATGATTGGAGGATTGAAAACAAGCACGGGTCTTCATGATCTTAAGGAATCCTGCAAGCAAAAAAAATACCACAAACCATAGAAAGAAACACCCCCTACACTTTGGCTATAAAATCATACACTATCTTATTAATCAAGAAAATAGAAAGAAGAAAAGACACGGGTTGCCTCCCAAGAAGCGCTTGTTTTTGTGCAAGTCTCTAGCTTGACTCTTCCCGAATTCCTTTGTCTTTGGGGCGGAAACAAAAGAATAGAAAAATCACTATCGGATTTTCATATGCCACTGGCTTAAGAGAAGAAAAATGAAAAGTGGAGATGCCGGGGTCAAAAATAGTATCCTCACTCCCGGAGGAGAGAAGAAAAGGAGAATCCACTGAATAAGTGAGATAAGGAAGAAATATTCGGATAACAAATGTGATGGGAAGATAATGGCGATCCTCAAAGGTTAACTTCACAAATGTCGGAGAAAAACTCTTCTCATGAATCCCGGGGTCGAAAACTTTGTCCTCGGTAATCAAATCATCAATTGGAGCATCGTACAAAATCTTCTTCCAGTCATTTTCTTTTGATTCCAAATCAAATAAATCATCATTCTCTTCGAGAGGCGGTTCATCGGTGAATCCCTCGAGAATGGAAACAACGCTTATAGACGGATCATGGTGAAGAAAAAGCTCAATGTCGTCTCTAGGGGCGAGACACTCATCCTCATTAGAATCGGAAAGAGGTGTGACTAGGAAAGTCGACTCATCAAGGTTGGAATCATAAGAATCCTCGCACTCGATGTCCTCTAACACCTCATCAAAAAGAGGATTTACGTCACTAGAGATGTATTCGTCATCGAATTCGAAAAGAGGGTTCGAGTAAATTTTAACATTTTCTTCCGGAACGTCCTCATCGGATAGTGACTCGTCATCACTAGAAGTAAAATCGTCATTTGAATCGAAAAGAGGGTTAGAGAAAGTCACGGATTTTTCCTCAAAAATGGGAGAGAAATCATCACTTGAAGGTAAAACGCTCTCACTATCACTACCGGATGCATCCTCGGACTCTCTTGGGATTGGAATAAGGTCCTCAACACTGGACTTTATGAATTCGTCTGATTCCTTTTCAGGAATAGTGCTAAGATGCTTGTCCCCCATGATTAGAGAGTCCTCGGGTTCTTCGGTTGGTAAGTTAGGTGTGATTGCTTTAGGCTTTCTATATATAATAGTGTACTCATCATTATCATAGAAGGTAGGACGATTCCAACTCGGACTATTAATATACTCTACCAGCTCCTCACTTATATGTTACTTCTTCAAGGAGTAGGCATAATTCTTGAATTATCTCTTGTTGATATTGCTTGTCGTAAACGCATGCTTAATTTAAATTAATCTCCTCCCAAGCTACAATAAAACCTTTGGCATTTATCAAAGGTTACAAATAAACTTCCTTAAAAAGGTTTGTTTGCTTTCATTAGTTTTTCCTAGCTTGCAAACACTTCCTTACTCGTTTCTTGAGGAGGATGATGAATGACGGGATACTGCGGGGGTTGAAATTGGTCAAAACCGGAAGAATTATAGAAATTTTGGTTCATTGGTTGACACTGAAAAGTTTCATGAGAACCCCCGCAATTTTCACAAGGAAATTGTTGTGGTTGACTCGGAAAATAATATAGAGGTTGGTTAAATCCAAAGTCTTGATTGTAACAGGGACCCTGATCAAAGACGGGTGTGTTCCCTGTTTGACAATCGTAACCCGGATGAGATGTTCCCTTCTCAAATTCACCGATGTTATGATCTCTATTGGTATTGTGGACGGTGCGTTGAAGAAGTTCGGTGTTTCTCATTAGAATAAGGATTTGGGTCATTAGACAAACTAATTTCCGGACCTACATGCTACAGCTTTTCGAACAGTTTACACCATTAAACGGACCTCACAATACGGAGTCAACCATAATGTTTATGGAAGACCATGTCGAAGAATTAAACGGATAAGAGGATAAAGAAGATAAGAATTAAATGAAGTAAGAGGATAAAGGAGAATATTTTTGAAATTTTTTTATAAAGATAATATTAAATGAAAATAAAAATATTTTTGGATTTTGTTAATATTTATATAAAAGAAAAATAAAATGAAAAAGAAAATATTTTTGGATTTTTAATAAGTACAAAAATAAACTTTTCGAAGAAAGGATCTTCAAGGCTCAAACATAAACAATCCCGTAAAAATCGCTACACCTCTCCCCGGCAACGGAGTCATTTTGATGATAATCGTTTTTCAACGCGTTTATATCAAATAAACCCTCAAATGTATAAAATATATTTATAAAA
Organism: Tanacetum coccineum; assembly: GCA_026074375.1. Taxonomy (NCBI): domain Eukaryota; kingdom Viridiplantae; phylum Streptophyta; class Magnoliopsida; order Asterales; family Asteraceae; genus Tanacetum; species Tanacetum coccineum. The sequence goes on along the minus strand of BQNB010069540.1, from coordinate 31,134 downwards.
CATATATGTATACGTAAGCTAAGTATCTTACAAATTATTCTTAGGAAAGAATAATAAGTAATCAACACGGGTATCGTTTTCCTCGGTGAGAGGTGAATGGAAATCTACGTTCAAGTTGTAAATCGAGCTTGATTTTCATTCAAGTTTTATTTTGTTTTGGTTTTAAACTATTTTTATACTAAAAATTAAACTAATATTAATTCTAAGATTTAAAAATATAAGTATATATTAAAATTGATCTAAAGATTATAAATGAAATATGATTGCTACAGTGAGTGGAAAAAGTTCTTTAAGTGTGATTTAGGTTTCTTATTAACGAATTATATCCTTAAAAAGATAATTATACTAACAACGTTGGTTTTTTTGACAAAAATCTCTCAAAAGATATTAATATAGATGACTAGTTTGACTATTTTCCGGCATTTACTTTGAAACATTCAAAACTATAAATCTAAATTATCAATTATTATTTATTAATTAAAACTTTTTTCAAATTATACACACTTAATTCCCAAATCACTTATATCATCAAAAGCACTAATAAAACTACTCGTACTCTTAATAATTAAATAGCAAGAAAAATATTTTATACTATAGCTACATAATTTAATTGGAAAAAGGATAGAAAAATGAAACCGAATTGAGGGAGCTACAAATAAACGATAACACCCGATTTATTTAGCTAAAACAACTAATCAAAGTCGGTTGAAGCCAAATAAACCCATTAAGCTCCTCGCCTCGTGAGTTGACCGGTACCGTCACACAAGAAATAAAACATTAAACTGTTAACATATCATTTTAATTTCTACTTCTCATTTGCTCACTTGTCAGGGTTACGAAAAATCAAAACAAGGCTAAATCGGTCAATCAGATGCAAGCAAAATACAAAAATAAGGCCCAACACTAGCAAAAACCCAAATCTAATTTTTCAAACCAAACGCACAAAGAGTGCTTACTGACGAAAAGATTTTTAGCAAACAAGCTTAATAAGCAAATCTGATAAGCCGCGAGCACTTAGTCATACAAGATAAGCATTCCTAAAGATGAGATAAGCACTAGATCAAGATATAACGACAATTAGCCAAATGATTATTAAACTAGAACGAGATTTAAGCAAAGACTTCTTAATAAGCTAAAAATCTTAAACGAAATAAGCACTAAACTAATCGAATAAACAAACGAGATTTAGCAACTAACATTAGAACAACGAGATAAGCTCTTTAAATTTCAAACCTTAATAATAAGCAAAACGAATTCAAGATCTACAACTTAAACGACTAAATAAGCAAATTACCAAACGAGTTAAGCTCAAAACTAAATCAATAAGCAACATAAAACATCAACAACGATTAGAATAAGCTATAAGCACATTAACGAATCAAATGACAAAGCGAATAAGCAAGTAAGCTCACAAAAGTTTGATTTAGCATTTTAAGCTCACTTTAAAACAAATAAGCTGATTAGAAACTAAACTTAACAGAAAATATGAATTCCTAGTTAAACTAAATCTTAATAAGCACAATAATAAGCTAAATTCGAGCTTATTCAAGCTTATTAAATTGAAAGTCCTAGAAAACTTATAAGATAAAATCGAATAAGCTTTATTAAGCTTTTAGAAGTCTATCTTAAAGCTTTTTAAGAATTTTGAAAAGAATAAGTTGAAGAAATAAGCTCTCGGAAACAGCTTATTTAATAAGCATACATGCGAAGTAATAAAACAAACAAATAAACAAAAAATAAGCAAACCTTTAATTCCATAAAACTTAGATCATTCTTATTACAAATCTTGAACAAACTTACGAAATAAGCAGAGTACAATAAGCTGGAAAAACGAAATAAGCTGAACCTAAACAAAAATAAGCTAAAAACTAAAAAACTAAACTAAGAAAAAAAATGCCTAGCTAATCCAAATGGAAGGGTGGCGTGTTCATTTTTATAGCCAAGGAAGGGTGAGTCTTGTAAAATTTCGTCAATCATTGGAGAATTATTGGCCAATCATTGGCGTTTGTGTGGATAACTGCGGATCGATCGAAATATTGCAGGGATCCAGCCGATCATTTTCTTACACGTGTCCTTTACAAAAGCTTACTTCCTACGCTTTAAGTTTCCACCATCAGATTTTATTTTGTAAATTGAAATGCACATTGAGATGTATAAAATTTCTCGGGCACGTGGCTCCATCTTATTTGCTCTCCCATATTAGTGGTGCCTCACGTGAGGCTAAAGAATTTATTAAATGTCATTGCTGCTGAGTCAGCCAAACGTTCCATCCCTTTATTTTTCAATTTTGATTAATAATTTTTCATGTTTGGTTTTGTTGGGCCTTAGGCTTTTTAAGCTTTTTTGCGGCTCGGTCCGGCCCGTTTAAGTAGGTTATCGGGGTGGCCCATTAAATCCGAATGCACGTGGGATCATTTTTCGTGCTTTCTTTCAGGGTATGCTCGGGGGTCATTCACGACTTCATCTTCAGCGTGAGTAAAAAATTAGACTTGACCCAAATTGTGCACGTAATTCCCGTTTTTGCCACCGTTTTCAATCCTTTACCTGCAAGACATTAAAAATACAAACAAAACATTATTTGCAGATAATTATCCATATTTTTAGCATTTTTTGTCCTTATAGTGTTTTATGGAGGGTAACAAAAGATGTGTGTTTTAGCACAAATTGGACCACGTTTCGATTCTTACTAGAATTTCACATTCTATAACTTGAATACGGACGTATGGATTCTTCTGGATACGGGGTATTTGATTTGTCCTTCGTGGTCTTGAGTTGAAGTGCATGCAAAAAATACGTGTATCTTCCTTGATGGATTCGAGTTTATTTGGATGCAGAACCAGTTTTCCTTAATATTTCTTCGTTTCACGCTCAGAGATGGCGTTTCTATTAGCTAATCTTCACAAGTATCCATAATTACTGCAATTTTAATTCAAAACGATTAAGTAACAATTCTTTGCATAATTACAACAAAATGGGTTAATTACATGGGATAAATAATGCTATAAAGTGACGTTATTTGTTGTTATCATAGCTTGGATGTGTTATTGTGTGTAAGTAATATTTGTTATCAACTTTTACTATTTATATTTTGCCAACTTTACCTATTAACTAACACTAACGGGCAGTGTACCCAATCAATTGTAGGTTCGTTGGTAAGTATGGTGTCAATCACTAAGAGTTAGCGTTAATACTTATATCTATCAGTATTTTAATTATATAGGTTATTCCTAATTTATCCTAATTATTTCTACTTAAACCTAAACTAACACAAATGGGGGTTTTCAACCTGAAAGACTGGTACAGGTTTAGCTTAATCTATTCTAAATGAGACAAATAAGACAATTAACACACACAAGCAGATAAAACAATTGATAAGAAATGCGGTTCATAGCACTAATTGCAAAAGGATAACGTATTACCGTTTCACGCTAATAAAATGTAGAATTGTTTAAAAGTGCAATGATTGTATTACTTCGTTGGTGTTATATCATTCTTAAGCTAGGTGTTACTTCTCCCTAAACTTAGGTTTTATATTACAGTTAATCCCGTCACAATTAACCTAAAACTCGCATTAAAGGCATAACACGTTTTAGATCTATTAGGATGGACAACAAGTGGTAAATATTGAAACCTAGGCTCATCGAAGCTTTTATCCACTTATGTTTAATTGTTATATATATACTAGTAGTCCATGGTTCGTATTGCTATCTAAGGAAACAAAATGTTATTTGTAATCCTATGTCACCACTTAGTCTACCACTCACTTAACCAAGGGATCAATATGGGCATAAAGTTGTAGTCCTATTAATCCAAAGTCACATGTATAAGCTGTATGTAATATTTGTCCCAAACTTTAGTCTTACTCTACCGCAAAATCCTAGATCCCGTTGAATGATAAATAATAATAATCAAAAATAAAACATATATGAAGTGGTAAACATAAATCAACATGCAACATATAAGTAAACAATCATAATAAAACAAACCAAACTTTAAAATTGTCATAAGTGTTGGGAATTCACTTTTACGTGAAAAACGACATATACAGAATTACCTCATAGTTTATCATAGTCAATAGCAAGGACTAGAATGGCAAACTATGTATGTTTATGAGGGTATGGGTATATATTACCCCTCTATGGCTTCCACTTAGAGGGGTTAGGTCATTTGCATTGTTGAGTCATTTGTATCCTTCATCCATTTTCCATATAATAAAACTCCATCTTCAATCTCACTACTTTTTTTTTTTTTCTCACTAAAATGGCTCATGTGGTTTGATCCCTTGACCACGGAATCATTTAGTTTAGTGAATCTTACAAGGTATCAAGAGACATGGAGGTGGTGTGTTTAGTAGTTTTTGTGTTTGATTCGTGTTCAAAACATTTACAAAAGAGCAAAAATAGTGATTCAAAATTTTTAGGCTTAAAAAAAAACCTTCAAGTTTTCAATTTTTATTGTTCACCTATAGGGTTAGTAACACTAGTTGTACACGAATTACGTGCTAAAAAATCATTAAAAAATGTGTTTTTTGAGTTTTGAAAATTTGGAGTTTCGTAGTAGTTGGGGATGACCGATACGAGGTAGGACCCAAAACAAGGTATTACCGAACTAGTAAGCGACCAAGTCAACTCCGAATAGATACCTTCCGAACAACGGTTATCGAGATCATCGAAACTAGAATATTCTGTTTGAAACGGAACGAATCTTTTACTCAAGTTGGACCGAACGTTCCTTTACTTTGACCCGAACAAGAGGAATCGAACTTGGACAATCCGAACATGCAGGACCGAATCGATGTAGGACCCGAACAGTATAAACTTTGTCAATCGTACTAGTGATAACCGAACAAGGCAGGACCGAAAGAGTAGGGACCGAATAGTTAAAATTTGTCAACGATATAGTATAACAACTTAAGTTGAAAATTAACAACTCATTTTTAAATTATCTACGGTTATTTCTTGATTGTATAATCCTAGAAACAAACCACTGTTTATCCAGGTATTTTGTCGAGATCAGAGAATTGTAACTCAGTGTAGTTTCTTTTCAGACTCAATAATCACATACCAAACACAATTTCTTTCTACCACCGAAATTTCGATAATTTTATCGTTTGATTACCACAATGACGACTCTTGCATAAGTATTCTTTTGGAGGAGAATGAAACAAACCCACCGATGCTTGAATATACACTTGTATGATTCATGGAAGCAGAATGGAACTGTATATGATGATAGACCACATGTAAGAATGATTCTTGACTCTGTTGAAAAAGACCACTTGTTTTGCTTCAATCACTGAGGATGGATAACAAGGCTGAAGGAAATAGTTGACTGACTCTCCGCTGAGCCATTGTAAAAGCAGATTGTGACATCAAAGCAATAAAACATCATTCTCCCCAAGGCCCTTCCACTGAATCTTGTTTGTGAGTCACATCGTGATGGCAAAAGATCTTTGGGAGAAGATTAACACTGCTTAATGCAAGTGAACGCTCGTTAACAAAACAGAACTTAGTGTGCAAGATGTATGATGAATTCGATAAGTTTCATTACAAGAAAGGAGAGAAGCTTATATGTGTACTACTTGAGGTTCAGCTCTGTTACTCACGGTATGAACATCTACAAGATGTCATTGGAGCAGTTTCAAGTTAACACCAAGTTCTTAAACACTCTTCCTGATGAATGAAGCAAATTTGTTACTGATGTTAAATAGGTCAAAGACTTGCACACTGCCAATGTTGATCTGCTTATGCTTACCTGCAAAACATGAAGGACATACAAATGAACACGTTGTTTGTTTGACAGCTTGAAACGCTAACTCGTCCTCTTGCTTTAGTTTGCATCTCACAATTAACTTCAGCCAGCTTATCAATCTCATCTACACACTTCACCCAAAGTCTCTAGCTCAACTTCATGTCTTCACATATCAGTCTTCACATTGTTTCACGTATAAGACTCAACATTCACAACCAATCAATCAACACCTCCTTTTAGGAGATCATCAAATGAGTACCAATCCACCGTTCACACAATGTTTATTTCTCACAACCATCAATCCATAATTGGGATATGCTTCCACAGCCTCTCAACAACACAACTGAATTTTCCCAACTAGACTTAGTTTAGTTGTTCCAAGTGTTCCAGAAAAGGGATGAATCCAATTGATGCGATTAATCATTTGATGTCATTCTTAACTGCTGTTGTACATCCCGGGTATCTTACTACCAACAATCAGCTACAGGACTTGTCAAACCCTTAGTCAAACAAGCTACATCTATGATGGAAAAGTAAACTGTGAACCTATTCAGGGAGGACAAACTACTTATCTGCCTGGAACACATAGAATTACCACATCATGGTACAAGTGAAGCAAAACAGGGGGAAAACAACGGTCTGTATCTGTTACAATTGCAAAGGGAAGGTATATTTGCCAAGCAGTTTGTACTAAGCCAAGAGAAAAAGGGATGAAACATGGTTCCACGATTACGTGTTGCTGGTTCAGCTTGCAACGCAATTGGTTCAAGCTTTAACAGAGATTGAAATAGCATTTTGGCAGTCCAAGACTTCTGACATTCAAACCTCTCAGACTGTATCCCCACTAACTGCTGTTATCTAAGACCGATGATCGGGATGCCTTATGACTCCTGATTGTGATGATCACTCAAACTCAGCAACGATTGCTCTCATGGAGAATCTTCAGGAATGGCTAAGATGCATATGAGGTAACAATCCAGATAAATCTGACCTATGATTTATTCACTCAAAGTGAGGATGATAATGACGTTCTTCTGAACAGTCTATGTTTGTGAGTCAGACTGAAATGAAATAACCTGAGTGCATATGCAATATCATTCTTATTCTACAGCTATTAGAGGAAACACAACAGGAAATGTCCAGATTTCTAACTCTTATGCTAAACATGATGTCTCTGACTTTTATCTAATGTTTGAACAATTAAATAACCAGTGATGCACTGCTCCAATGTTAATAAGCTTTTGATTACCGAGCGTGTCAGATATAAGAGAGGTTAATGATTTGAAAGAAATGCAAAAGTTGAAAAAGTTTTTCAGGATCACTGAACAGTATGCCGAGATTGTACGTTTTAGGAAACTCTGTTTGAACAAGTGACAAGAACATGGATTCTTAATGAAACATGTTTCTGATCTAAAATATGATTTAAAATGGAAGAAAACAGAAATATTGATAGAGAAATTGCTTTAGAAATGAAAAAATTAGCAACTGATAATATCATTTTCAAAAGAGGTCAATCTACGCAAACTGTTCATATGATGACTAAATCCAAAATTTGTTATTATCATTCCACGAAACAAGCAATCGGTTTTGAAAAACCTTTCTATCTGAAGAAAGTTCGGGAGTCAAAGCCAAAACTGTATGACGGGAATGTCATTCTTTTAAAATGGTATACTGTTGTGATTCCCGATTGATGAAACTTATGCTTTGTGAAGAGCAGTCGTTCAAAAATGCTTTTGAAGAACAAGATCCATTGGTTGTAATACATTAGATCGTGAAAACGAACCCATTATTACTGTATTCTTTAATAACGATTTACAACAAACGATCTTGTTCGACAATCTGATTTAATAGTGAACTGCTATTGGAAAGCGACTTTGGTCCAGCTTTAGGACCATATCATTCTTCAACAACCATCATAAGTTGGAGGTTCCAAAAGTAAGTATGGTGTGTATACTATGCTTAGAACGAGCTCAAACGCTATCTTACTGGCTTTGATCTGAGTTTTTATGTCAAAGAAAGAACCACTGCCCCAGCTATCACTGAGGCATTGGGGGTTTGAACATACATAGGCGTAGTTTTCGAGATGAAATCAGTACGTTTAGAAAAGAATTAAAAGATATCTTCAATAACTTCAATCAATACTTGGTTGAAGAACTTGCCGATGTCCAAAAAGTCTTTTATCAAATGGAACATGCTGTCGAAACACATCGCTTGGGGACCAGACTTTCGAAGTTAAAATAATTCAAGTTTTGAGTGGAAAATTGACGACTCTCTGGCACAAAGCCATTGATAATGACTATTGTAAAACTGTTGTGAATTTGTTTGTGAATGGAAGGTTGTGAAACTGTGAATTAATGCCAAAAAAGTGTCTCGAATCATGACTGTAGCTTCTCAACAACTGGATTTTGTTGATAAAGAAACTTACGATCAACTTTGTAAGGTTTTACGACTCTTGAAAAAACAATGTTTTTTTTGTTACATTACTTTGGAAGCTAATTTTCAACTTAATCTAGAAATTTTTTTCAACTAGAAAAAACAGTGTTTTATGTCAAAATGCTCCAAGTTTTACTCCGTTGTTTGAATTAAGTGAAGGAGAGCTCTGTCTCAAGCAAAAGACACAGTCCTTGTCAAGTTGTGAATGAGCAAATTAAGTCTTAAAAAGGAAATGTGGATGAGAGTAAAGTCAAATGGACATGGATGAAATTGAGTATCTTAACAATTGAATGGGAACATAGAGTGACAAAACTTGATTCTCAGATGAGTATTTGAACAGACTTATAAACAACTTTATGACTCGATTAAACCAAAATGTGTTCAATCAAAGAAACAATGTGAATGCTGTTAATCAACAAGTCAATATTAAGTCTGGGAATTTTGATATAAATGCAAACTTCAGGAACAGGTTTGGTCTATAGCAGCCAAAAAAATTAGTTAGGAAACTTAATGGAAAAGCGTTAGATAGGGAGGGCTACTGAGACACTATGTTGATCCAAGTGTACTAAGGATAATATGGAACCACACGCCCAAATTTTGAATTAAAAGGATGATCAATCCTTCGTTTGTATTAAGCATACTCAGGAAGAAGCTTTTGGTCTTAGGGATATAGTCGAAACTTGATAAAAGCGAAAATTATCTCAGATTCACTTTAGCGTCTGCCTTAAGGTTATAGCAAAGTCATTAGGATTTACTTTCCACATAAGTGGGATCTTGCCCTAGTCAACAATTTTGGTCCTCAATTAGTTGAGGTCACACCGAGGAAAAGGACAAGAAAGTTAGTTTGACCGATTCACTAACATCCACAGAAAACACAAAAACAGACTGAACTTCCAACCATAGTTTCTAACAAGCGTGTGTGTTGCATTCTACAAGAGTTAAGACTTTCTACAATTCGCTAGCGGATCACAGCTTCAGGCAAATACCAGGAATGATAGGATTCGGCAAACCACCAGTTGTAATTCGAAGATAAAGTAGAAGCTCACCTAGAACATTAATCTAGTTTGAATAAATGGAATGGTTTGTTAAAGTTAATGGTATTTCGTCTGTTGCAGAATTCACCATCTCGCTCACTCGAAATAATTCTGATTATGTCTCGTATTAACAGTGATGATTGATGCTTCTGAACTTTTGTGTGGTTTCTAACTCTATGAATGATGTAGAAAATTTCATGCAAAACTACGATAGAATAAATCTAAGAAAGATATTTGGAAACCAACAGGGAAAGTGTTCACTCAGTTAGGATATATTTGGTTGACCTACTGTCGGACTTTCACTATTGTAGGAAATGCGTGCCCTTTAATGGATTACCACTACTAATGAAGTGCCTTCTTGGAACCAATAGTTCTAGGAATCTGGATCACCAAACCTGTGGTTAAATTGTAATATCAAGAAAACCTAGGAAGAATAAGAAATATTGAGTCATTAGCAAAATCTAAAGGTTATTAATCCAATGTCTGTAAACAAACAGGAACCCTGTAATCGCTAGGGATCACAAAAACGAATATTCCATTACTTCTTAATGAATGCAGGTTATCCAAATCGTCCTCTGGTATTTGGACTCCGGTTGCTCGAAGCACATGACAGAGTCCGCTATTCAGTCTCACCAATTTCATCAGTAAATTATTAGCGTTGATCAGTCAATAAGAAATTGTTCAAGTTGCAAAGATAATGGGTTTATGGAGCCTATCAGATTGGGAAGTTACTATTTCAAGGGTTTTATTACTTTGATAGGACTTGGGGCCATAATCTATTTTTTGTGGGACAATTATGTGATTCCTATCTCGAATTGGCTTTTGTCATTTCCTCATGCTTTAATTCGCAAATCTAGAAGTGTTGATTATTGGTCGGGATCTCGGGGCGATAATCTTTATACACTTTCACATGGGAATATGATTGCATCCTTCTTCCCATTTGTCTATTGTCAAAGGCGTCTGAAACTAAGTCTTGGTTATGGCATCGTGTCTATCTCACTTGCACTTTGTGCTATCAATCATCTCGCAAGACATGGACTTGTCGAGGTTCTCCCTAAGCTCATGTTTGAGAAGATATCATTTATGTTCTGCATGTTGCACTAGGCAAAGTTCAAAGAAACCCACAAACCCAAATTGAGGACCAACCAATCAAGAAAAAAACTCTATCTGTGCTTATGATTCTGTGTGGGCATTGCGTGTCGCTGAGTGTTAATGGAAGAAGTACATCTCTTTATTGTCGACGATACTCTCGATTTACATGCGGTAAAATGGTTTGCGATTCAAAAGATGAAGCTCCAGCTTTTATTATCATATTTTTTGTAGATGATCCAAGTATGACTTAGGAACAGTCTGTCGCAATCAGAAACATATTAATGGACACTGAGTTTGTTAATCAGACATTGCTGTGAATATTATTGAGAAGGTTGGAATTCTCATGAAACTCAGTTGCACGCTCTCCACAGCATACGGTGTCGTTGAAAAGACGAAATCATACGCTAATTGAAGCAGCCTCACTATGATAATTTATGCAAAAGCTCCTTTATTTCTAGGGCCGAAGCGGTTTGCCACAAACATGTTATACCAAATAATCGTTCATGATACGTTCGCGAGCTCTCTCGCGTACTAAAACACATACGAGCTTTTTACACGGAAAACCTCCCGGTCTATCGTATCTAAATGTGTTTGGTGCACTCTGCTACCAAACGAATGATTACGAGAATTTGGGGAAAGTTACAGCCTGAAGGCTGTCATTGCGCCTCATTTCATGGGATATGCTCCACGAAGAATGCATTCGGATTTATAAAAACAGAAGTACCAGTCGAATAATTGAAAACCATTCCACGTTGACTTTGATTTGCGCTTTGACGCGATGGCTTCTGAACCCACAGCAGTTTCTAGGACCACACTTCATGAAATGACTGTACAATCCGTTCAGGACTCGTTGCCAAACCCTCTTCTTAACACCATTATACCACCTTCGAGATCTGCATGCGGATTTGTTGTTTCACACCAATGATCTTGATGAGTCTTTAGTCCCCACCTTTAGTTGTTGATTAACAAGTACAGAAGTCATTCGCTTCCTATTCCTGAAGTAGTTCCGCTCTATGATCATGATTATCAACGGGTCACCTTCCTCACTAACAGTTGATCAAGAATGCCACCCATCACCCAAGTTACTCTATACAACACAAGATACTCAAATCCATATTATAATCATGATATTGAAGTTGCACATATGGGTAATGATCCATACTTTGGTATTCCAATTCCAGAAGTTCCTTCTGATCTATCCTCATCATCGGATGTTATTCATACAATTGTGCCTTCCGATCACCAAGTTTCTGAACACAATCGCAAATGGACTAAGGATCACCCACTTGAGAATATAATCGGTGATCTCGGCAGCAGATTTCCATAGACTACAAAATCCATGTACAAGCCTTTTCTGCTACTATGATGAATTCTCACATCAGTCGAACCTAAGAACTACAAAGACGCATTAACTCAAGCATGTTGGATTGAAGCAATGCAAGAGGAACTTCATGAATTTGAACGTCTTGAAGTTTGGGAACTTGTTCCCCCTCCAGATAAAGCATTTGTCATCACCCTTAAGTGGATCTATAAGGTTAAGCTTGATGAGTTAGGAGGTATTCTGAAAAACAAGGCTCGGTTGGTCGCTCGTGGTTATCGTCAAGAAGAGGGAATCGATTTTGAAGAGTCATTTGCTCCGGTTGCAAGATTAGAGGCTATACGAATTTTTCTAGCATTTGCTGCTCATATGAACATGGTCGTCTATCAAATGGATGTGAAGACTGCGTTTCTGAATGGTAATCTGCGGGGGAAGGGTTTTATGTTAGCAACCAGACGGATTTGTGTGGATCCAGACAAACCTAAACTTGTGTACAAGCTTAAGAAGCTCTTGATGGGGTTGAAACAAGCTCCACGCGCGTGGTTATGATATGTTTGTCTTCATTCTGAGATCAATGACTTCTCAAAAAAGGATCAGTGGAATCTACTTTGTTCATAGTAGGAAGGCGAAAGAACTTCTGTACAAATCTATGTCGATTGATATTATCTTTGATGCATCTTACTCCTGAACTTTGTGATCTATTCGCTAAATTAATGTGTTCCAAATTCAGATTTCGATGATGGGTAAAATCTCATTTTTTTTAGGACTACAGATTTCTCAAAGTCCTAGAGGCATCTTCATAAACTGTCTAATAGTGCTTTCTTGAATCACTAAGAAATATGGGCTTTGAATCTTTTGACCTGTGGATACTCCATGGTGGAGAAGTCCCAAATGGATGAGGATAAATAAGCGGAACGCTTGTTGATCCATCACACCTATCGTGGATGATTGGCACAATCCTTTATCTTACAACCTGTAGGACCAGACCTACAATTTTCTATATGCTTGTAGTGCCGGTATCAGGCTCCGATCCTACAAAAATCACTTAAATGCGGTAAAGAAGGATCTTTCGGTATCTAAAAGGAACCGTACATGGGGACTTTGGTATTCGAAGGATTCTTCCTTGCTCTTACGCATTTGCAGTGCGGTTCATGCTGGTTGTCTAAGATACACGCCGTGCACATTGTCAGTATACACTTATTGGGTGATGATTGTGAGTGGTCGTCAAAAAGGCGAAAGCGCTGCAATATCAGTACAGAAGCTCTGAATATATTGCTTTGTCAGGTCGCGCGCTCGCTGCTCAAGTGCCTTGGACTGAGAATCACAATACTTACCGACTATGTTTGGATTCAATAAATTTCCATATGTACCTGTGATAACAAGAGCGCTATTGCCTTTATGCTGCAACATCGTTCAACATTCCTGATACAAGCATTATAGACATCTGATTTCACTTAATCAAGAGCATGTTGAAAATGGTGTGATCGAACTTTACTTTGTCAATACGGAGTATCAATTGGCGGATTTCTTCACTTAAAGCTTCTGGCGAGAAAAGAATGAATTTCTAATCAACATGCTGGGTCTGCGAGGTTTTACAGTCGGACAATCTGAAAAAGTGCAGATGACGTTGACGAATAGTGTGGGTACCTATGCGAGTATCCTTTGATCATATGTATATAAATATCCTCAGATAGAAAAGCCAAAAAGATTTTCATTTTATAAAACCTTTATAAAAACAAAAATACAAAATTAAAAAATGAGGGAAAATACAATAAGTCGTTTTCAAATGGCATGTCTTCTGAAAATCGATAACATTTACGGTCTTAGAAATGTCATTCAACAATGATACAAGCCTGTAAATGAAGTTCGAGCAGAAGTTTCAAATGTTTTCAAAACATGCCAAATGGCTTGCTATTATTTCCGATAGCAACCCGGTCATCATTTTAAAGGCAAGTATTCCGACAAAAAGGGAACTTGACCTCTCAACGGGAATTTATTCTCGGGCATGGTCTACTTTATGACCATGCAAAGGCTTGTGATTACTTTGCATCACAACCCGTGCTTCCTATATCAAATGACGTTTGTTCGTTTCAGGTGCATTTATTTATCAAATAAGAGTAAATATTATTTTTAATTGGTTAACTGTTGTTTTATAACTGTATCAGTGTTTTCCTGTAATCATAAAAAGATTTTTAAAAGACAATTCGACCACTCAAACAATGACAAAGCTCTTTAAATAGAAAACGGGTCATTATTTGTTGGGGGAGAACAAATCGTAATCAAACCATCTTGTTAAATTGGTCTTTCACCATATGTCATGAAAATAATGGAATAAAGTTTTGGATATTGACGGATAAAATTTCAAGGGGAGTATAATTTATATTAACTTTAAGTGCTTTAGATGTCATTTGTTTAAAATCTTTAGGACTTAGAGGACTTAGTGAATTCAGGCGTTAAACTACAGACGATCAATATTGCCAACACCTCATAGTTTGTAAAAGACTTAGGAATGCTTGGAAATACTTTCATAGTTTTAAATGCCTTGAAGTTGATTCTCACGGAATAGATTTAAGCTTATTAATTCTTCAAACACGATCTCTAATATGTATGCGTTATTAGGTTTTGTGATTTCCGACGTGTTCGTTACCAGCAAGGGGGAAGGAAGTCGAAGATGTCATACTTGATAGTGTCCTTGGCCTTTTTTGAGGTTTAGGATTCATTTTGTCTTTTGAGGTTAGCTTCTTTTGATTTTAGGTTGTGTTGAATCTTTCGGGTACACTATTTCTATCACATGATGGAAGAGACATCTCGTCATTAGCCAGTATGCATTATTTGAGTCCATAGGGGGAAGTGTTAGGAGTATAATTATTTAAAATGTGAGAAAAATTCTTTCTGATTCAATTAATGCTTCCTCAAACGGTCAATCACTAAGCTTATTCTTAAAATGAGTAGAAATATTTGATAAAAGAGGTACACATAAGTATGATGATTCCTTTAGATAGTCACTATCCTGTAGGAAGAAATGTGCTCATTTGGGACTTAGCTGACTTAGGTGTTATCATTTCAACTACTTAGAGGGAATAATTGTGACATTCGGGACTTAGTTGACTTTGGTGTTACAATTTATATCATAACTATCCTGAAGAGAGAAATGCGCTCATCCGGGACTTAATTGACTTTGGTGTTACAATTTATATCATAACTATCCTGAAGAGAGAAATGCGCTCATCCGGGACTTAATTGACTTTGGTGTTGCGGTATCAAGTTCTTGAAAGGGTTAATTGTGTACTTCGGATATCTGGGTTTTATACATCAAGACTGCTTGATGCGGCTTGCAAGAAGTATGAATCATACTCAAGAAAGGATTGCTGGGTTTAGGGGAAGCTAGACAACATCAACACCAATACATCATCAACCTCACAAAGCTCAAGTAATAGGTATTCTGAATCTGTTTCATACTCAAAGTTTGAAGCAAGAGCTTTCGTAACTTGGAAAGAAAGTTTAAGCAATACTGAGAGTGCTTGGACAAAGATCAAGATAGATTGACAAACTTCTTGAAAGAAAAACGGTTAATGTCGGAGCTTAGAAAAGTTATTGGTGGGAGATTGTACGGAAGGAGACCTACGGCCTGCGACAAAAATCCTATGATTCTATCATATGAATGTTCTCATCAATTAGGTCAAATCCTCGTACAATATTCTTGTGATTGTATGTAGTGTAGACTTTATGGTGATATTAAGGAGTGTTCGAGTACAAAATTTTCAAGAAATTTCTTAGTAATTCAATTTTTTTCAAATTATTGTACTCAGCACTGTCTTAAATACCCTCATAATTGAGGGGGGGAGCATTAAAATGTTCCTTAAAGTTATTCTGTAACATTTTGTCCCCGAAACGGTTAATCAATTGTTATCCAAATATCAAAGGATATTAACATTTTGGATAAGGGTGAGAAAATGTGATTAACATGGACTTAATGTAGATGAAGAAGTAATCAATTAAAATGGACTCGATGCACTCCCTCACTTAGCATGTACTACGATTACGATGCACATGTTTAGGGGGAGCTTTTAGTGATGACTTAAAACATTCAAAGTGTAAACCTTTGATATTTATTTCAAACACTTTGAATGAAGTTTTTCAATGATTTGGTTTGTTAATGGTGTGATTGGAATACCCTAAAAGACCGTCCTTTGTACTTAATTTATGGAGTTATAGGTGGTTAGGTATATGTATCAAATTACCTAGATCCAGCCAGAACCGGAGGGATCTACCCAGGGATATCCACTAGTTAGTGTAGAAGTCCTTAGGTATGATTAAAAAGGAGAAAAAGTGAGAATTGGGAATAATGCCGACTGAGATGGAGCTAACACTGGAACAAACCCAACAAGGTGTTAGTTATGAAGTCTCGGTAAGCATTGAAGGGGTTGAAGAATGAAAAAGAAATGTAAGGATAAAGGGTGAAAAGAAAGAAGCCCTCCATACACTTAGGCAGAAACCGGGTCAATACATATGCTGTCAGAAACACTTAGGTGTTGTCTGACATTGAAGACAGTCATGGACCCAGTGACGCTATGCACAAACCCCTCCCAGCCACTCAAAGTCGGAAAGACTTTGTTTCAAAACTCACGGAGATACACTCATTTCTATTGACTTTCTCACTCCGAGTTAGTTGATATTGAAAAGGTGGCACTCAGCTCCAGCCTCCGATCACTAAAATTAAAAGTGCACTATTGAGTCTAGAGCCAAAAGAGATCATCCATTAATCTCATTAGGACACTTGTCATAATTTAGCTTGTTATCTCACACAATGTGAATATCAAGTAATATCATTAGAGTCCTACGCAAGATCCTTGTGATTTTGCCAGAACATCCGAGTGATACTTAGGTATTCACAATGAAGATGGAAATCCTGCTTGAGCCAACATCAAACAAGCTCATGGTAGGTGACTTGTGCGATTCTTATGAATCAAGCTTGTGACAACTGGAAAGCAACAATGGTGCGATTCTTTATGAATCAAACTTGTTCCAGGTTATGGATCAACGGTTAAAGAATTTTGAATTGCTTAAAACTCTCGATGTGTCACAAAACCACTTTATCAAGTGACACGTCGATTGATTTTCAAATCGATTTTCTATATCAATCGGTGAGATAGTAACTCACTGGTTCACTCTTATCGTGCTGTCTGCTTTGAGACGTTCCGATAATGAGAACATGCTGAGTACGATGAATCTAATACGCATGTGTTAGAAAGATTCAATACTACAGCTGGAAATCCTATCAAGAAGATTCTTCTTAAATTGAATCTATCTGATCACAGGTCGATCCTCACGGATTTGAAGGTTACTCTAATCAAACCTGGGTGAATGACAAAGCCATATTCGTCCCCCCGCTTTATTGCTAACTATTTTTATGCAGGCTATTTAAAGATGGCGGTGGAGGTTCTTGATTCCAGCTGACTCACAAGATCCATAGCCACATGTTCATACCCGATAGACAAACAAAAGGACTTCATGAAAGGCTCAAATACATATTTCAAGACTTTCGCAACTCTGATAACGAACGTCTTTCTCGAAGTGATGAAGTATTATAGTTAAAGAAATTCAAGAAAGATGCAACACTAAAGCTTCTCAAGTCAACAAAACAAGAAAGGTATGAGCATGTTGGTCCAGAAGTCTCAAGTTCACAAGATGGCAAAGTTTTAAGATGGCGAAGAGATTGCGCTTGGTTGATGATCTCAAGATGCTCAAGATCACAATGTCAAATACAAGTTCAAGGAACAAGCTCAATCCAGAAATCAATGATCACTACAACATACTCACAGGAGAATGTCAAAAGGACGAGCTAAATACTAAAGACAAAGCATTGTATGCTAGGCTTAAAGTTTTGTAAAATGGAGTGACCTCCCTTAGGGGGAGATTGTTGGAAACACAAAAAGTGTCGGTCACTTCCAAGTTGTAATAGTCTTAGCTCGTAGTTAGTGTAATGATTAGATTAGTAATCTAGTCTGGCCCAAGGTCCATGGGAAGCCCATCATAGCCCATGGGCCGGCCATCATGTAAGTATATAAGCCCTCTCCTAGCCTTGGAGAGGGGTTGGTTGTTTCATTTTCCATTTTTCACACACATAATACAATTCATCCATTCCATCCATCACAATCCACATCTCTTTCTCTTGTTCTTGGTAGATCATAAGATTACATGTTTCTTCACGATGGATGGGATAAACTAGAAGAGTCATATAATGAAATTTTCAACATGGTGCGATCATTTTGTGAAATGGTAATTCAAAGCTGCTTCCGATAGAGCTACATTAAAAATTATTTCTAAACCTTTACTTCTAGCAGCCTTAACTGGTGCTTTCTTCTTCGATAGAGACACACCAGGAGAATCTCTAATGACAACACCTGTTGTTGGCGCAGTAGTAGACTTCTTGACAGGTCTCTTAACTCTTTTAGCCTTCTTGACAGGTTCTGCTTCTTTGACAAGATATAATTTTCTTGGCGGTGAAGCAACTTTATTATACTTCCTTGCTTTCCTGGGAGGAACTTTTCCAGTAGCAAAGTCGTAGTAAGTCTTGTAAGCACTAGAATCTTTGATGTCTTGATTGATCATATCATCAGGGATCAGGGCTCATACTGCTGATAACTTGTTCCTTGGAGACAACTTTTAAAGTACCGAGTAGTGAGTCATCACGAATAGTGTGAAGATTGATCCTGTTCCTTATAGAGATTGTCTTGTCCTTAGAAATGAAGTGGTTGATGATAACTTTGTGAATCTTGGGTAGGGCATGTGCTCTTTTCTTGCTGAACTTATTTTTCTGTTGTTAGCTTGATACATGAAGTCTTCTCTAGAGACATAAAGAGCAACAAAGACCAACATTCTTCTTATTGTACATACCCCTCAAGATTTGAGCTCGTGACTCCCTGAGTCTATCAAGTCCTGTTGTTTTCCAAGAGATGCACCTATTGATGTTCGCAACATATGTTCTCCAACGCTGGTGCATTTGATCAATGTGAATTGCAGATAACATATTACATCTGCCAAAATAGCCAAGTTCCTGAATGAATGTAACCAAATCTTCTTCTGAAGGTGGTGCAATAAAGCCTTGGTTGAGAATTCTGGGACATATCTGGAGAATTTCACGAAAGACTTCAGTATCAACTCGACATTTCTTCTTGTCTAACTTGAAGCTGTATGCATCTATATCTTTATTCTTTGTGATGGTGTTCCAAAATTGATGCATATAGATTTGAGGGACTTCAGCAGTGATCATAAATGCGGGATAGCAACGAGATAGCTTGAGAGCTTCCAATGTAACTTGACATGTTTCTTCCTTTTGTGGCTTGCTTAACGCAATTCTAGCATTGCATCTTTCAATCTTTAGTCTTTTCTCAGATGGGACCAAAGCATTGTCGAGATTAGCTTGTTGAGTTGCAATAGGATCTATGTTTCTGCTAAGAATGTACCAATACAGTTCATATGTAAAGTAATTCATAGACATTAACTAGGCAGATTTAACCACATATTATCAGGCATTCAATCAAAGTACATGACACAAGAGACACTAATCAGAAGGTTAACTTAAAAGTCAACAAACTAACTATAGGTCAAACACAGTCAATTAAGCAATTCACATGAGAAACAAGTAAGATTTAACCTAAAATGAGTTATCAAGTTAAAGCATTTAGAAAAAAAATCAATTTTCATAACTCATGTATAAATCGCCGCCTTACACAGGTATAAATCGATGTCTATCCTTTAGGTATAAATCGCCGTCTAATATTTAAGTATAAAGTTGCCAAGGCTAACCTTTATGTAATAAATCGCCATCCTATACTCACATGTATCAATCGTCCCCGTCCCCCCCCCCCCCTACAATCTTATGTATAAATCGCCGTCTAAGTACTTAGGTAATTAATCTGCCGCTATAATAACTTAGGTATAACTCTCCGTCTAGAGTTTGAGGTATACAACGCCCGTCTAGAGTCTAGTAAAATCGCCATCAGAGAATGTTGTTATAAATCACCGTCTATGAAGGTGAGGGTATAAATCTCCGTCTATAGTTCTAGGTTTAAATTGCTGTTTATAGATTTTGATTTTCACAAACCTTCATTTTAGGCACTTATACAATACAATCATGTAGACAAAGCATATATGAATATATCCTTGCAATAATAACATGAAACATCCACAAAATTTTCATTATAAGCAAAACAAGTATGGAATCACTCGTTTGAATCAAGAACACCAATTCTACATACAAGACTTGGATTTTCACACATAAATGCATTTAAATAAGCAAACAAACACATATAACGCATAAACCCATCACATTTTTCAAGTCTTTCCTAAAGACCCAAATTTTTGCACCCAAGAATCATTAAAAACCCATTTGAATGTTCAACCCATGATAAACTGCTATGGGCGAGTAGTCTATATACTTCAAGCATCAAAACCCCTCATTTAATTTTAGAATTGGTCATCTTTTAATTTTCGTGAACCCTAAACCAATTTCTAGGGCAGTCGAGCTAAAAATAGAGTTACAACCTAATCCTTTTTGTAGATATGATGTTTAGATGATAAGGAACATGTTTGTGATTTACCTTATAGCTTGAAATGGATTGAATCTTGAGTTCTTGATGGTGACGATTCTATAAGGGTGGATGAATTTTTTTATAAAAGTTGTGTGTGTGTATAACAGTGACGAGGGAGAGGGGTATTTTGGCACAAATGCCCCCTAGAGTCTTATACGCTTTCTAATTTCCTTAATAAGTTTACTAAGGCATGATCTAGTTTACCTAAAGGCACAAATAGTCCCTAAAGTTTTCTACTATAATGCTTAGCAACTTATTATCGCTATTCATTCCCTAAAGGCATAAACACATAACATTTAAGGCACAAATAAGCTAAACTTAATTAACTCCCCTTTAATTGTTAACCCGTTATTGTTTAAAACCTTTTACATTTAATCCTTGATGACTTTTTGAAGAAGAAATTTGACATTTTCTCCCCCTTAAAAATGACCCCGTTTTCTATTTAAAGAGCTGTAGACGTTATTTGAGTGGTCAAATGCCTTAAAAAATCATTTTTTGATGAATTACTGAGATGATTATTGTATTTTTGAAAAATCAACACCATGAAAAATAAGATTTCTCTTATTTTGACACATAAGCGCACTGGCACGTACACTTATGGATAAAGAAAGCGTGGGTTGTGATGCAAAGTAATCACAAGCCTTTGCATGGTCGTAGACAGTATACCAAAGCCCGAGGAATAAGAATTCCCGTTGAGAGGTCAAGTTTTCTTTTTGAAATACTTGCCTTTAAGATGATGACCGGGTTGCTATCGGAAATAATAGCAATACAAGTAATCTTTTAATATTCAAGTAAGAACTAGAGAGAGAAAGAGTGGAAGGAAGGATGCATTTTCTAGTAAGAGAAAGTAAAGAACATGAAATGCATTAAGGTGAAAATGAGAATACAACCAACCAACACCTTCTCCAAGGCATGGAGAGGGTATTTATTCCAAATGTGGCCAGCCATGGGCCTTGTAAGGCTTTTCATGGGCCTTTGGGCCATATTAGCTTATAAACAAAACATTGACTAACTACATGATTTGACTAGTTAATATTGGAAGTGATCGAAACTTTTCTTGTTCCTAACAATCTCCCCCTAAGGGAGGTCACTCCAATTTTCAAAAATTTAAACTTAGCATACTATGCTTTGACTTTAGTCTAGATCTCGTAGTCTTTAACTTCAATCTTTAACTTGTGAATTGTTGTAGTGATCTTTGACTTTAGGCTCGAGCTTGTTCCTTTATCTTGACTTGTTTGTGAAAAATGTGATCTTGAGCAACTTGAGATCATCAACCAAGCATAATCTCGTTTCGCCATCTTGTAAACTTAGCCATCTTCATCTTGTGAAGCTAGTGCTTTTTGTGGACCGACATGCTCATACCATTCTTGATTTGATAACTTAAAAGCTGTAATTATGCATCTTTCTCGAAGTTCTTTAACTTTAACACTTCGTCGCTTTGAGAAGGACGTTCGGTATCAGAGTAGCGGAAGTCTTGAAACATGTACTTGAGCTTTCATGATGTCTTTATATTTGTCGGTCGGGTATGAGCATGTGGCTATGAATTTGTGAGTCAGCTGGGATCAGGTACCTCCATGTCCATCTTTATATATTCCTGAAATAAAACAGTTAGCAATAAAGTGGGGGGACGAACATGGCTTTGTTATTCGCCCGTGTTTGGTTGGAGTTACTTTCGAATCCGTGAGGATCGACCTGTGATCAGGTAGATTTAATTTTAAGAAGAATCTCCTTGACAGGATTTCCAGCTGAAGTATAAAATCTTTCTAACACATATATATTAGATACATCAAACTTAGCATGTTCTCATTACCGGAACGTCTCAAAGCAGACAACACGATAAGAGTGAACCAATGAGTTACCGTCTCACCGATTGAATAAGAAAACTGATTTGAAAATCAATCGACGTGTCACTTATTAAAGTGGTTTTGTGACACATCGAGAGTTTTAAGCAATTTAAAAATTCATTAATCGTCGATTCATAACCTGGAACAAGTTTGATTCTTATAGAATCGCACCATCATTTCTTTCTAGTTGTCACAAGTTTGATTCGTATATTATCACACAAGTCACCTACCATGAGCTTGTTTGATGTTGGCTCAAGCAGGATTTCCATCTTCATTGTGAATGATATCACTCGGATGTTCTGGCAAAATCACAAGTAAATTTGATAATGCTAGGACTACTTTATATATTTTCGTCGTTATTCACATTGTGTAGAGATAGCGAGCAAAATTTGATAAGTGCCTAATGAGATTAATGGATGATCTCTTTGGCTCTAGACTCAATAGTGCACTTATTGTTTTAGTGATCGACGCTGGAGCAGACTGCCACCTTTGTCAATTTAACTAACTCGGAGTGAAAAGTCTGATAGAAATGCTTGTAATCTCATGAGAGAATGAAACGAAGAGTCTTTTGAGAGAACCTTAAGTGGCGTTAAGGATAGGGTTGATGCATAGCGTTCACTTCTGGTCAAGACTGTCTTCAATGTCCAGAAAAACAACTAGTGGTTTCCGGCAGATTAATGTAATTGACCTGGTTATCTGCCAAAAGTGTAAGGAGGCTTCTGTTCTTTATCACCCTTTATCTTTAACTTTCTTTTTTTATTCTCAACCCCTTCAGTGCTTACCAGAGACTTCATTACTAATACCTGTTGGTTTATTCAATTAATAGCACCATCACATCGGCACTCTTCCCGAAGATTCTCACTATTATCTCCTTTTTATCATACCTAAGACTATTGTACTACACTATCTATTTAGATTCCCTATGTAGATCCCTCCGGTAACTTGGCTGGATCATGGGATTTGAATACCTACGTCTAACCACCTTATAACTTCATAAATTTAAATACATGGTCGGTCTTATGGGTATTTCATCACAATCCTTCCAAAGTGTTTGAAAAGTTCAATCAAAGTGTTTGATATAAATATCAAAAGATTTAACACTTTGAAAGTTTTCAATATCAACTAAAAACCCCTCAACACCCCTTAACATAGCATCGATATCATAGTAAGGCTAAGTGTAGAGTGCACATAGTCTATTATATGTGATCACATTTTGATATAAGTTAGATTCAGTTTAATCACATTTTCTCCCCTTATTCAAAATGTTAATCCCTTGATATTTTGGATATCAATTGATTAAACATTTGGGGAAAAAATGTTATGCAATATCTAACAGGAACATTTTAATGCTCCCCCTCAAATTATGAGGGAATTATATGGTGTTTGAGTATGTTAATTTGAATTTTTTTAAATTTACTAAGAAATTCCTTGAAAATTCACACGTCAAACACTAGTATTATGCCTAAATTTTTAAGAAAAAATCTACACTAGTTTTTAACATATTCACAAGATAAAATTATTTACGAGGTTTGACCTTATAAGATAAGAAAAACATATGATAAATCATATGGTCCTTTGAAGCAGCCGTAAGTCACCTCCGTATGGTCTTCCACCAACAAATCTCTCCAAGCTCCTCATTAACCTTCTTTCTTTCAAGAGGTTGTCAATCTGATCTTTCTCTGTCCAAGCACTCTTCAGCGTTGCTTTAACTTTCTTTCCAAGTTATGAAAGTCAAGCTTCGAGTATGAAACAGATTCAGAAACATATGTAACTTGAGCTTGTGTGGTTGGTGATGTCGGTGTTGATGTTGTCTTAGCTTCCCCCTAAACCAGCAATCCTTTCTTGAGTAGATTCAAAACTTTCTTAGAAGCCGCATCAAGCAGTCTTGATATATAAAGCCCAGATATCCGAAGTACACAAATAACTTAAAACCGCAACACCAAAGTCAACTAAGACCCGAATGTCCGTATTTCTCCTTACATGATAGTGATAATATAAATTGTAACACCAAAGTCAACTAAGTTCCGAATGTCACAATTATTCCCTCTAAGTAGTCGAAATGATAACACCTAAGTCAACTAAGTCCTAAATGTACACATTTCTTCCGGTCGGATACTGACTAACTGAAGGAATCATCATACTTATCATACCTATATGTACCTCTTTTATCAAATATTTCTACTCCTTTTATAAATAAACTTAGTGATTGATCGTTTAAAGGAAGCATTAATTGAATCAGTAACCAATCTTCTCACGCTTAGAATAAATCTTCTTACAACACTTCCCCTTAGTATGTTAAATGATGCATACTTAAAATCACAAGATATCTCTACCCTCATGTAGTTGAAATAGTGCACCCGAAAGTAACAAGTTAAACACTGATTTTTCTCTGCGGTTATGACATTTGTCTTCCCGGGATGACTTAAAATGAGAAGAGGGTATGAATTCTATCACGTGAACTTATTATCTTTCTTGTATATCTATTCCTTCTCCCTTGCTGGTTTCGATACCTCGGAATCAGCAAAACCTAGTACGCAAATATACTTGAGATTGTGTTCGGAGAATTGGTAAGCTTAAATCTATTCCGTGAAAATCAACTAAGTCTTAAATTGCAAATATGTCCATAAAGTTTGAAACAAATGACATCTTAAGCTCGTGTAATTAAAATCCATTAACACCCCTTAAATTGTGATCCGTCATTACAAATGACATTTTAAAAGATTATTTGATGACGCATTCTCCCCCTCAAATAATGACCCGTTTTCTATTTAAAGAGCTGTTGTCATTGAGTGAGTGGTCGAATTGTCTTTGAAAATCTTTTTGTGATTACTGAAAACACTGATTCATTAGTAAGACAACTGTTTACCAATAAAAATAAGATTTCTCTTATTTTGACAAATAAATGCACTGAAACGTACACTCATTTAATATAGGAAGCACGGGTTGTGATGCAAAGTAATCACAAGCCTTTGCATGGTCATAAAGTAGACCATGCCCGAGAATAAATTCCCGTTGTTAGGAACAACTGTCTTTTAGACGACATGTTTTCCTCAAGGTGAAAAGCGGGTTACTATCTGAAATAATAGCAAGCCATATGGCATGTTTTGAAAACATTAGAAACTTCTGCTCGAACTTCATTTACAGGCTTGTATCATTGTTGAATGACATTTCTAAGACCGTAAATGTTATCGATTTTCAGAAGACATGCCATTTGAAAACTGCTTTTTGTATTTTTCTCATTTTTAATTTTTAATTTTTGTTTTTATCAAGGTTTTATAAAATGAAAATCTTTTTGGCTTTTCTGAATTTATATTTTTATCTTTTGTTTTAAGAAAATTTTATAAAAATAAAAATTAAAATTAAAATCTTTTTTTGTATTTATGATTTTAAGTATTTACTTATTATACAGGATATTTGAATAGGTACCACCACTATTCATCAACTTCATCTGCCAATTGTTTCAGAGTCTTCGGCGTAAAACTTCGCATACCCAGCTTGTTGATTAGAAACTCAATTCTTTCTCGGCCAAGCGCTTTAGTGAAGATGTCCGCCAATTGATACTCCGTATTGACAAAGTAAAGTTCGATCACACCATT
>BQNB010069539.1:0-33454 GCA_026074375.1 Tanacetum coccineum | reverse complement strand
CATATACAATATTAGATTAACTATCGAGCCCGATTCCCGATACTTTCCTATTACAACGTTAACTAATTGATTGACCGAAACTTAAATACATAATGAACGAACTTCATGTTCGACTCAATATTTTGAGGCTAACATTAACTCACTGATGGCTATGTTCTTGTCTTGCATTTGAGCTTTCAAATCCTGTATTTCATGATATTGTTCACGTTCTTTTCGAAATACATTTGATCCGTTTTCTTTGCAAACTAAGTTGTTTTTCATTTGTTCTTTACATTGTTGTAAAGCAAGTTCAAGAGAAATTGAGTGGTTTTAAAGTTTAGCAAAACTCTTTAAAAGCTTATTATGAACTTCTTTGTTAATAGATTCAGTTTGTTTCGAAAGCTTTTGTGCGAGACATTCACATTCTTTGACTTTATGAAGATACATGCATTATAATTCAGCATAAGCATTTAAATCAGACAGAGAATGTAAATATGAACATGTAACATCTTTAGACACACACTCTTCGAGAAGTAGATCATAAATGTTTGAAAAATCAGCCTTTTCAGATTCAAGTTCGTCAACCTCTTTTTCAAGGGATTTAACGTACTCATAATCTTCATGCATTTCTGTTTTAAGTTTATGTTCAAAGCGAAAACTATCATTTTCATAGGATTTTGTCTTTAAACCTTCTTTATTTTCAATGTCTTTTAAAGCTAATAGTCCTAGAGTTTCATTTAACTTTGTTTGAAGAATCTCATAATCAATCGTCCGGTCATTAAAGGCTTTGTACTTCTCAAACTCATTCTGTTTGTTCTGAAGTGCAATCAGACAACTATCCCGACAACTAATAGCCTCCCCCAGAGCACTATTGGTTTCATCAAGGTTAGTTTTGCACTTTTCCAATTCTTGAGTCAATGATGCGTTTGCTTTCTTTAATTGCTTTAAAATCGTTTTGTTTTCCTCAGTATCAAGAGTTAAATTTGCAATTAAATTAGCAAGCGCAGCACGCTCATCAGCACATTCTGCAGCATGTTTCTCAGAATGTTGTCTTTCATTGGCAAACACATTCTTTTCATCATTGTTTTGTACCTGTTCCAATGGCGTATCAGTAGAACTTGATTCTGCAGGTAAGACTTCCTGAATCTTTGCCATGAAACCGTAATGTGCTTCCAATTCCTTCTTTTCAATCTCTTCATCTGATACAATCCCACTGCTTGTTTCATCTCCTGAACTTGTAACCGATGATTGAACCTCTTGAACCTTGCACTGTTGAATCTGCAACTGTCTTTCACTCAACTTTTTCAACGTCATCTTAAGCTCTTGCTCATGACTTGCTCTTTCTATTATACATTGCTCAATGGAGTCCATGTTTTGAATTATTGTTTCCTTGAAGGTTTGAGCTTCCATGGTAGTGTATGCATTGAAATCTTGTAATATTTCCCGAGCATTTGTATTATACTTGGAAAGCTCGAACATCTTTGAATGTATGAAATGTTCAAACTGCCCTTTGATCGCACGCAATTCAGAATTGGAATCCTTCTCGTGAAGTGTTTCATTGCTGAATTGCATTTCCAAATTCTGCATGTTTCGAGATAGCACAGACCTGAAAAGTCCTTCATTCGCATCAAAGAGTCGGTGAAAAGCTTCTCTAAACTCGTAGTACATTGAGTGGTTAGAGCTCGAGAGATGTTGAATTGTTGTCTTGAGTGCATTCAATTTGTTCAAGGAGTTTTCTTTTAAATTCTTTGCTTGCATCTGCAGTTTCTGTATCTCTGGTTCCTCTAACACTGAACCCGAAGATGAAGTAACCTTTGTTCCCATTTTAACGTGAATTATGAAGTGTGAAAATTTTGTTGGATCTTAAGTGGATATGATGTGATTGAAGTTGTGGTTTTGAATACAATAGACGTTCACAGGATTTTACAAGTCTATGATTAGAACCGATAAAAATTTAACGGGATTTTACAAAATCAATAGAAAACCGTGAATGATTTGATTCGGAATCAGCGGCCAATGATTTAATTGTCTAAAAACAGATAATTTTCTGGCTAGGGTTAAAGCTGTTTGTTTAAATAGGCTCACCAAACTGAAACGGGCCTAAAAATACAGATGGGCCGTGAGCTAGAACAAAAACAAGTCTAACACAAATTCCAAAAAACTGAAAAATGTCAATAAATCATAGTAAACGAGTGTTTTGGGCCTCGAAAAATCCTGTCGCTAAAAGGTGTCTCGATCGAATTTTTTTACGCTAATATCCCAAAATTTGAATTGATGTAAAAAATAGTTATAAAGGAATATATAAAAATTACATATTTACTCAACTTTTTTTTTAATCAAACCAGCCCTGCTAGTGTAAGCAAACCGCTGTGTAAATAGAATAATCAAACCGCTGCTTCTTTGAACACAACCTCGCAGCCCTTATAAAATACACAAACCGCTGTTTTGGTAACTCCCGTTTAGCAAGCTCGCTGTTTAGCACACTCGCCTTCTTTAGCAACTCGCTGTTTAGCAACTCGCTGTTTAGCAACTCGCCGTTAGCCACTCGCCGTTTAGCAACTCGCTTTTTAGCAACTCGCCGTTTAGCACCTCTCCGTCTGTATTAAAATATAGCAAACCGCTGCTAAACCAATTGAGACAACTCGCCATGTACCTCTTAACCGCCGCGCTAAATGAGTAACTCGCCCGTCTGTACTTTTCCTTAAAAAGAGGATTATTTGTCTCCCTTTTTTCTCTGTCAAACCCCTCCATAGAGTATAATCTAAAATAGCAAACGCCACGAAGATTACAACTTCATAATTATATTTTCTCAAAACCACTACAAATAAGCGTTTAAGGCCACGAACCAAAGCTAGGATTTTGTCAATAAGTAAGCGTTCTCTAAGAAGTATTTAACACACAATAACTCAGTAAATCTTTGTGGATCGTCTAAAAAGTAGCAACTCTCACGAAGAAACACTTTAAAGAAATTCGAACCTTATTTGCTAGATTTCAAGCTTAGCTTGAAGTATCACTTGTAGTAGTAACAATGTATCATCCTTAGCTTATATCACACGAAAAACATCACGATTAACCAGCCAAACAAGCCCAAAAATGAATTTTGAGCCGTGGGGTATTTAGGACCAAAATGAGCTCGAATTTGATGCTTTACCAACAAGAAATCAACCATGAATCCACACAGCTCTGATGCCAATTGTAGATACCCGTAACACTTCACTTCATAGAATCAATCACGAAATCGGAACTAGAAAGGAGAAAGAGAGAGATGTAGAGTTGTTTTTTAGAAGAGCAAAGAAGAGAGAGCAGATGAGATGAGAGAATAAAGAAAAATATAGAAGTGTATAAAATGAAAACACCACTAACCGCTTTTCTAATAGAAAAGGAAGTTTATATACCCCTCGCGTTAAATATCACGCGCGAGATAATTATACTAGGACCCGGGCTTGGGTTTTGGCATGGATTTAAAACTCCGAAACCATAAACAATATTAAGATTAACTATCGAGCCCGATTCCCGATACTTATCTAGTTACAAACATTAACACTAATTGGATTGACCAATACTTATATACATTAATGAACGAACTTCATGTACTCGACTCAATATTTTGATGGCAAACAGGAATGCCACGTTTGTACAATCCCGTAGTGGCTCACTCAATGATTCCAACGTACACTGAAAATTAACTCGATTGAAGGAGCCAAGTAGATGACCAAAGGGACGGGTATCTAAGGGCGTCTAACAACCTGAAGACCTAGAAGCATCTCCTTAAGGCTATAAATAAAGCTCCTCACTCACACACACTATATCTCTTCTTTTCTGCTTTTTTTAGGTTTTAAGTATCTAAGTCTCACTTCGGTTTAAAAAGTACATTCCTCCTTCTTAAGCTCTTGTAATTTCATTTCAAGTCTTGTAATCTGTTTTGAGTATTAATAGAATTACAACTTTTAGTTTCACATATCGTGTTTTTACTTCTTAAAGATTTTTTATATAACTCAAATGTTTTTAGTTACTGTTACATAAGCTCTAAATAAGCTCATCATAAGCTCTCTTAGTCTTTAAGCTAGATTGACTCTAATAAGCATCTAATTCTTCTTAAAACTTTAAAATCAGTTTAATACTTTGCTAGAATGGAATTGAGCTTTTTGGATGATACCCCCCTCTCCCGCTTAAACCTAGAAGAGCTTATAGTGACCCTACCAGCTTATCCCTGGATATAGCTGGAGTCTTGTAGAACATCTCCTTTGAGCATTAATAAGTCTTTGCTTCGCTAAGGCCTTGACTTAAGTTCCTTATTTCTATTTCTTCTTAATTTTCTAGCTTTATAATTTGCTTATTTTGCTTATCAATCTAAGCTTGTTTGTGCTTAATTCTGTCTCATTGTGCTTATGATTCCATGTTTTATAATATGTTTCGCTTAAGTAGTGTATGATCTTTCATTTCTCACTTTTGTCTTATAAATCAATAAAAACCAAAATAATTAGCATAAGAAATAAAGTTCTTTCATTTCCTAGCTTATTTGCTTATTGATTAAGGTTTATTTTGGTTGTTATAAGTTGTGCATCATCTGGTATTTGAGTTTTGTGTTCTAGATTTGATTTTCATAAGCTTAAATGGATTTTAAAACTTTTAAAGGGGTGTTTGGGACAACAGCACTAACCACAAGTTAGTGCTGTTTGTGACCACTTGGTCTTTTGAATCTGCTTTAAACTTCATTATTTAGTTTGATAGAGTAGGGTTTATCTCCTTTAGATTTAGAATCTAGTTAAGTTTTTTTCTAGTCAGTTTAATAATTAGCCTATAATCTGTTAAGTTCACTTGCATCATAAGCTTTAGTATTTCTGGTTAATACATGGTCCTATTTCGACTTTGTTTTGTGTTTTTAAAGGTATTAAAATAAGTCCCTATATCTGCATAATAGGTTTTGAGTTTGGTTCATATGCATGTCAACTGATCAGTATTAAATAAAAGACAATAAGACTCTGTTTTCAGGATCACTTTTCAAGGTGATTTTTAGGTTTATAGGTATCTTTGAGAATTTTGGAATATAAGTAGAATAGGGGTCATAGATTTTAGCTTTTCTCACAGATTAGTACTCATTCACGTTCATTAAGCATATCTGTTTTTCAGCTTCCTAAATAGCAATTTGTCTTTTAAGTTTCAAAAAAAGTTTCAGCATTTCCACCATGATGCTGTTTCTTGTGTTCTCACAAGCTTTTCAATAAGTCATTGTTTGTCCATAGATCATGTTCAAAAAGCATTTTATATATCCTTTGTAGTCAACTTTTAGAAAAAACACTTCTTCTTAAACTAAGCTTGTTTGCTAGCTTAAAATTAAGCACACTCTCATGTACCACAAAGTTCTGTTTGGTTTATCTAAAATTTTCTATACGTAGCTTATTTCAAAATTCAGCTCATGGCTTGTTACTCTGTGCTTATTTCTATTCAGTTTAGAGCTCATTAGGATAGGTTAGTATATTAATAGCTTTATATCAATTAGTATAGCTTATAGTGCTTTTTGAGTTCTTAAACATTTTGCAAAAAAGCCCAAATAAATTAAGTTAGTTATTTGTTGCTTTTTAATTCCTATTTTCCAGCTTATTTTTTAGTTTTAAAAGTTTTGTTTTACTACAAAAAGTCACTTTGACTATTTTTACCATTAACAAGTTTGTTTTTTATAAGTTTTTCCAAAAAAAAGGGACTCCATCTGGAAATCGGGGGTGAGCAAGGCTCGAACCCCCGATCTCAACATCCTCAACCCTTATAAACGCCTCACACCACACACCTAAACATCGGCCGTGGGTCTTTTCGCTCTAGCTTCACACAATTTATTATTTGTATACCGTTTTTCCCTCTTTAGTCCATCATATAGCTGTCAGCTTATTTACATAGCTATTCGATAACTGTGTAACCAAGCTTATTTTTCCTAGGTCATTTAGTTCAAGCTATTTCATTAATTATTTTTGAGAAATTTTTATAAAAGTTAGTATTTCTCTAAACTCTTGTCTTTTATTAAAAACATTAAAAAATAATAACAAAAAAATTGAAAAATAATCAAAAAAATAAATTTTTTTTTACAAAATTTCTTTATCATATACGTTTCCAAGGAAAATTAGTTTTTTACGTCGTTAGGTTTTTAATTTGCAAAATTTCATTCTATTAAAGAACGGATTCATTACCGTTCTCGGATATTTTCGTGTTTAAGCACATTTTAACTCTGTTTTTGTTCTAGTTTTCTTAAACTTACTTTTAGTCAATTAGAGTCTAATTTAAAAAAGAAAATTCATTGTAAGGTTAATTTTGGAATATTAAGGTTTTTAATTACATTTAGGTTCCCGGTTTGCGTTTTTAGTTCTTTGAGTTAATTTCCGTTGTTAAAGTTATGTTTAATTTGTCCTTTAAATTTGCTCACTTTTAGATTTAGGAAACAAATCATCTTTGAACCAAATTCAATCATTTCCCGAATAACAAACTTGGTCTGAAAAAAATTAAACAATTTCATAAATCTTTGGAAAACAACCCGTAATCACTTAACCGGAAAAATACGTATTAATATATATTTTATCGTGTGATTTTTCTACTATTGTTCCTTTGTCCTCAAGGTAGTTTGGGATTCATATTATTTTAATGTTTTATTAATACGTTTATAAGATTTGCTGCAACCAATTTCTTATCACGCCGTGCCAAGGATTTGTCATAAGATTCTTTCAGTTTGAAGTTTCGAATCGTGATTCTGGAGAACTTTCGGTCTTCGAAAGTAACGCGTTTAAGACTAAATCAAAAAAAATTAAAAAATATAAAAGTAAAAAAATATTTTTCTTTATTTTTAGTATATAGTAGAAGATTTCTAAAGCAAAAAGATAAAAATATTTTGCTCTTTCCAAATTTTTTTCAATTTTCCAATTTGGTTTATAATAAAAAGTTACCTGAAGTTGGTAAAAGAACACCAACAAATAATACCTTCAATTGAGGTATTACCATAATAAGTTCCCAACTCGAATAAAAGAGTTAAAAACTTACCATTTGTGTCACTTACGAAATATCGGCTCACCTTAAAAAGTAAAATACTTTTTTAAGAGCACCAGTGAAGGTAAGTTCTTGATTATTGGTTCAAGTTGTCTTTCTCGTTGTCCCGTTAAAACATTAGATGTGTGAATAAACTTTTGACAAAACCAATTTTTTATTTATTTTCTTTAAATACATGTGCACGACACGTAAGACGTGCCAATTTATCCTATATAATTCAAACGTCACAATTTTTAAGACGTCGGAGATAAACAAGTTTCTAACAGTAGTCGAACCCGAGATTTCGAACTATTATGAAATGGCGGAACATACCGATGAGAAGGACAGCTACTCCGGGCACCCACGACGTACGGAAGCTATTGTTTTACCATAAATCAATGCGGATCAACTTTGAGATATTTAAGACGAATTTTGCTTAATTGGTTCAAGCTTAACTATTTTACAAACGGTCGAGAGAAGTGAGAATCCTCATGTTCTCCATACAAATAGTTTCAAAAGATAACCTCGGCTTTACGATTTAGAATGTACCAAACGAGTGATTAAGCTTATGATGTTTCCTATATTCGCTCGAGGAGGCCGCTAAAACTTGGTACGAGAAAGAACCACCAAATTTTCAAGATCTTTACTTGGGAGGATCTCTTTTACCAACTTTGTGAATCAATTCTTCCTCCTTCAAAAACCACTCACTTAAAGAAATTGAAATTCTCGATTTACACAAAAAATTTAAGAACTTTTAGTGAAGCGTGGGAAACGATTTAAGGAGTTTCTATATAGCTTGTCCCATCACGATTTACAGAGTTACTCAAGTTGATACCTTTTTACAACGTGTATTTAAATGAGAATGAACTAGACTCTACTTAAATGGCGCGGCGGTGAAATCTTTAAGTAATACGACTAGAGAGGCTTTAAAACAATTGAGAATAAATCAAAAGTTCGTTTATTCACGAATACTCAAATGATTCTAGGATGAATGCCTACTTCTAGTAAACTAATGAGAGAATTTATAACCTTGCGGATCAACTTTCGACCTAGTCTAGATTATGCTATAAAAGTTGTCACTCTAGCACTCCGATTTAAAGAAGTTTGAGGACTAACTGTGTTACTTGTGGTGGTGCCCATTCTTGTATTATAATTGCCCGGCTACCTAGATAACAACAGATAGTGTTGTGGTGCAACCACGGGACTTACAACCAAGTTAACCCTCCGAATTCGTGTTATATAAACAAATGCACATCCATGTTTTTTGCTCCGTACAAAACATGGTCTCAAAAATAGTTGAATTATCATACATCAAGTTCAGAGAATAATTTTTGGGAAATAATTTTTATGAGACAAATCAAGATCTCCAAGCTCAAATAAATCAAGGTCCGAAAATTTTCAAACCAAGATTTCAAAACACCTTTTTCCAAGTGCCTAATAATCTTCACACAAGACATTTAAATGATTTTTTGAGTTACAAGAGAAATAACGATCAAATTATGAGAAACATGCAAAATCAAATCAACTCGTTGAAAGGAGACCTTAAGAATGAAATTCAAAACACGATAAAATCTCAACAAGCCGTCATGATGAATCAACAAACTACCTTTCAAAATAATTTGCAAAACATGATATGTGGATTGTTTCAAAATCAAGCCTCAACTTCGGGTACTCTTCCGAGTAATACCATTCCAAACCCGAAGGGTGAGATGAAAGAAATCACTACTCGAAGTGGTGTTGCTTACGAGGGACCCTCGATTCCTACTAATCCTTCTCCTAAAAAGGTAGTGGAACGAGAAACCGAGGAGACAACGGATAAGGAGCAATCTAATTTCCAAGGAAGTACCGCTCAAATCCCACCTCCGGTTACCCCCATTTCTATTCCGGAACATTTTCCTAAAACCACTCCCATTCCGGAACCCGATGTTCCAAAGAATTTACCTAAGCAAATATTCCATATCCTTCTCGACTTAATCAAGAAAAATTTTGTGAAAAAGCTTCGAATCAAATGGAGAAGATCTTCCAAATCTTTCAAGATTTGCGCTTCGACATTAGTTTCGCGGATGCTTTACTTTTGATGCCAAGATTTGCTCCTACGATTAAGAGTTTGCTTATGAATAAGGAAAAGTTGCTTGAATTAGCTAAGATATCGTTGAACGAGAATTGCTCGGCAATGCTCCTCAAAAAGCTTCCCGAAAAGCTTGGAGATCCCGGCAAGTCTCTTATTCCATGTGATTTCCCGAGAATGGATGTATGTTACGCCTTGGCCGATCTTGGCGCGAGCATAAATCTTATGCCCCTTTCCATTTGGAAAAAGTTATCCTTACCCGAACTTACACAAACTCGGATGACTTTAGAATTAGCGGATCGATCCATTACTCGTCCTAAAGGAGTCACCAAAGACGTTTTTGTCAAAGTTGGGAGTTTTCACTTTCCTGTCGATTTTGTTGTTGTTGATTTCGAAGCCGATCCTCGAGTTCCTCTCATTTTAGGAAGATCTTTTTTTAGGACCAACCGTTCCTTAGTTGATGTGTACGAAAGGGAGCTTATTTTAAGGGATGGGGATGAACGATTAATTTTTCATGTCGATAAGCATCCTCAAAAGCATGCAAGAGAGTCGATTAAAATGATTAATTTCATTAAGAATAGTTTTGGAGAAGTTTTAAGATTGAAGAAATCAAATCATTTTTCAAGTTGCAGTACCACTCCGTTTTCTGACTCTCGTCCTAGTCTCATATCTTTTGAGACTAGCGATTCTCTTCTTAAGGAGTTCATCGATGAACTCGCTCTTCTTGATCCATTTCCACCAGGAAATGAGGATGTTGATGTTGAAGCCAAACTTAGAGAAATTGAATTGTTGCTTAACCGTGGTCCATCAACAAATTTTTCATCTAGGATTACGTTTGGTCCTAATCCCGAAAGGTTTACTAACAAATCTTCTCTAGTTTGCTTACCTCCACCGGGAGATGAATGTGAGTGTAATGTGCCCGATTCTCAAACAATTAATTTTTCAACGTTTTCCAATCCTCTTTTCGACGATTCTGCTTCTAGTAATGACAAGTCAAGTCATGAGGAGGTTACTCACGAAATAAGTTTTATAACTTATTCGAACCCTCTTTTTGATCTTGACGAGGAAATCATTTCTAGTGAGTTTAATCCAATTCATAATGAAGTCTTCGATTCTATTCCGAAGAATGATCATTTTGATGCCAAATTTTATCTCTCCTGGAAATGATCCTCTCCACCATGAGTTCGCCGGTGAAATCATCACAAATCCTTCAAGAATTGCTAGAGAGCACGAGGAATATATTAGTCGAATGTGGTTGCTATGCGGAAATTCATCTTCTCGGTCACCGGAAAATTTTCATGCTAGTCCAAATACGATCATCGAGTCTCTTCCCATATTTCCTATTCCCGTTCAGGATAGTGACTCTCATAGGGAAGAGATCGATATATTTCCCGGTCCAGATGACTTAATACCGCCAGAAATTGAGAGAGATGATTACGACTCAGAAGATGAAGAAAATTCAACCATTGATGAGCCAGTTTTACTTCACACACCTTTTCCCGATGAAGATGAGTGTTTCGACCCAGGAGGCGATAATGATGAGATCAATGCTTTTCTAGCTATCAAAGTTCCTACGTATATTAAGGAAGGATATTATGACTCGGAGGGAGACGTATTATATCTTGAGATATTGCTTATTGATGACACCACCCATAATCTCTTCTCCGAGGTGTTATTCGATCATGAACCACAATGCTTTAAGGATGAATCCGAATTTGATACTTTGAAAAATATGGTTAAAACTTTTGATCCAGAATCTGGGAGAAAACTTTTTCTCCATCATGTGTGAGATTATCATCTAAGGACCACCTTTATCTTCTCTTTACAATTCTTGTCCAGATCCTTTTACTCATCATGTGAACTTTCTTTTCTCCTTCGGGAGTGAAGACACCATTTTTTACCCCGGCATCTCCACTTAGAGCCGGTGGCATCTCATCAGGATGGAACTTTCATGTGCTTTAATGTTTATCCAAACATTAATGAAAGCTCGATTGAGATTTTATCTTCCATTTGCTTTCCCCAAGGACGAATAAATTCGGGGATCAAGTCAAGCTATGTGACTCGGTTACCAAAAACAAAGCGCTTCGTGGGAGGCACCCTATGCTTATCCTTCTATCTTCTTTCTTATTTCTATTGTGATGTAAGGATGCTTGTACTTGTCTTATTCTTGTTGTTTGTGCTTATGATTGATTGCAGGATTGACCTAAAATTTTCTGAAGACTCTCGTGTTCGGTGTTTTATCCCGGTCCACTCGAGCTTCCTAGCCTTTGCTTGCAATTAGTTTGGGGAAATCCGATATCCTAAGATTATTATCGACTAACATTTATCTTTTAGCATACTTGATAAATGGCTTAAGATTTGTGTGATACTTTCTCTATGCTTGGATTATGCATTCGACTTTTTGAGTTCTAGTATGGGGTTTTTAAGTCTTAGGCTAGGAAACATTGAGGACAATGTTTAGTTTTAGTATGGGGTAGTATATCTTCGATATGATCTTACCTACCTTTGCCCGTTGTTCTCACGTACCCCGTTTTCCCACAAAAATTTTAAATTTTTAAGTCTTAATATCTAGTTTATTTTGCATTAAAATAAGTGTTTTGTCACAATTTTGACTTTCCTACTGGATAGAATAAGAATAAATTTTGACCCGATCGAGCGTGTTGTGCTTCTCAGCTGTTCCTTAACTTTTAGGGCTAAGCGTTCGCGGAAATTCGACGAAAGAACGAAAAAATGATTGAAGAGATAAGTTATGAGTGGGATGCTAAAACAATTGATTAGTTGGAATTCTTAAGAGGCTCATGATGTAATTTGTGGCTTTTTCTACCATAAGCTACATTAACCGGATTATATATAGTGCTGTCTTTGGAGTTAAAAACTCTATACTCACAAATTTTTATGTAATGTATAACAAAAAATTTAGTCTTAGTTCAAATTTATACTTGAATTTTTCAAAAAGAAGTCTTCTACTTAAAAAAATATATGTAATAATAATAATAAAAACTGTGGGCTGATAAAAGTTTACTATCTCTTGCCGGCTCACAACCAATGTGGTAGTCTTTTAAAGAAAGCACATAGTAAGAATAAAAATCCAAGACTAATAAAACTTTGCTGCATCTTGCCGGCTCACAACCGATGTTGCAGCCTTCTAAAAGGTTGAGGGTTACAATTGCATAAATATGTTTAAGTTTGAATTAATAAATAGATCTCTTTTTGTTAAATTCAGATATGCTTTTGAACTTTGACTATTCTATTTTAAGTTTTTATATACGGGAAACTTGAGAGTTTTTGAAACCTAAGGTCTGTGAGTCCCGATACTAGTCTCTGTGGGGTGTCAAAAGCCTGGTCACTTAGCCGCAAGGTTGGGATGTGCCGAGACGAAAGTCGCTACATGGGATGATCTCGCCTTTAAACTCATTATTCTCGGGAGGAACGTGGAGCATAGTATTTTACAAAACGTTGATCCATGGTTGAAATTCAAAATAGCACATTCACCTAAGATATAATAATTGTCGGGAGTGAAAAGTTCACAAATTACAAATATGAGTAGTGTTAGAATCTTTACTGATATTTAACTATGATTTCGTTTTAAGCTTGGTTTGGAGCAAGTGAAAAGTCGGGGACGATGAATTTATCCTTTTTGGGGCATTCTCGGATCGAAATGTATCTTGTTCTATGATCCCTAACAGTTATGGAAATAATGAAATTCGGAATATTCTAGGAAGTTTACTCATAAAAAAATGGAAAAAAAGGAAAAAAAAGTTTTGAAAAATAGGAAAATGGGGTGTTTTAAAGCTTGTGATTTCTTAACTCTCCCATAAAAGTCTTTGCTACTTTCCAAAGATTTAGTTTTAGGAAGTTTTGAGGTATTTGGTTTTAGAGCATATAATATTGCGTTAGGACACGACAATCACTTAGTTTGGGGAATTTTGATATGTGAGAAATGACATATCCTTTCTATATCAAAAATGGCCTTAAATGATCAAAATGTGCAAAAATATGCTTGTATCTGTGTATTTTGTTTCGTTGTGAATGTGGTACCCAACACTAGGTACGGATATGCCAAATTCATAAGAAACGGCCAAAAAAACCGGACATAACACGGACATGGAATGGAAAAGCAGTGCCAAGAGCCAGAAGTTTCTAACAAAAGGTCATCAAAAGTCAAACCCTTAAGTCAACAATGGTCAACTCCAAAAAAGGAAAAACAATACTCAAAAATACCTTAAAATACCCTCAATGTTTATATAACCTTTCACCCAAAAAGTCCCTTAAACCATACACCGTTATCTCTTTTATAATAAAGAGATAACGGTCATTATCCCTTTATAATAAAACCTTATATCCCAGGTCCATTCCTTTTTAATAAAACCATGGCCCAAGCCCATATCCGAGCCCAAGTCAACGCTCGGGTCAAACAATAATATAAAGAGAAAAGGAAAGAAAGGCACGGGAAAGTCTGTTTTACTGTTCATCATCTCCTTTATTTTTACCTGTGTAAAATCAAAGGGTAAATCTCAATTGACAGCATGGAACAAAAATTCCAAGTGCTATGTGCCAGCTCTCATCAAAGTATACGTCACCTCAGTGCTCTTATTCGGCAGCACTGTCCAAAAAAAACTAAGATAGGACACACGGGGAAGTATATAGAGCACACATGAAGATTAATTTGCATGAATCCTTTGTAGAAAAAGCACAAAGCTCTGACGCAGGATTGCCACGATGGGGTCACAATCAAATCCTGTTGTTGATCACATATTGATCCAACGATGAAAAGAGGATAACTTATGATTGGAAGCAAAGAAGGGCCAAGATCATTTGGAGCGTCTAACAAACTTGGGGTCCTAGAAGCATCCTCTCAGCCTATAAATAGAAGACTTTCTCACTCACAAGATCATCTTCTTTTTCTTTTTCAGTTTTTAGTAGCTTAATGTTTAGCTTATTTTAATGTAATTTTTCTACTTATGGTTTTTAGTCAATTGTAATCTCCTTTTCAATACTTTGTACTCATTTCAGTCATTAATAAAAGTTTGATTTTTCATTTTAACTCTTTTGTCTAATTCTTAATTTCATTTTATTGCAAAATAATGGATTATGCTCCTATTACTGTCTTTCATAGCATCATTACTAATCATAAGCTACTATAAGCTCTCTTATAAATTTGATTCTCCCTTGGAATTAGATGGCTGTTGGATGATCAAGTTTGTTAATAGTCCTTGAAGGTCAAGGGTTAGGCTAGATTAGGGAATTGGTTTTTGGTTATAGCTATAAGCTATAAGTTGTTTGCATAAGCTCTGTTTGAGCAAACAATCCCTATTCAGCTGGGATGGTCAGGTTTTCATCATTTACTATTCTGTTTTTTAATTTTTTGTGATAAATCTATGTATTAGCTTATTGTTTGCTATATCTGCTTATTTATTGCTTTATTCTGATTAGTTAGTTCTCTTATGCTTATTATATCTTTGTCTTATGTTCATAGTTCTTATGATTAGTTTTAAATCATTAGTTTTCTATAATCTGTCTTAAAATCTGTCATAAAAACCAAAAATATTAGTTTAGCTTATAGCTTATCGTTCTGGCTTATTAAGTTGTTTAAATCTGTTTATTATGTTTGTTAATAGCCTATTAATATCTCGTATTTGATAATTGTTCATTAAATTTCAATTTTATAAGTTTAAAATGGATTTTGAAGAAAATAAAGGGGTGTTTGGCATAGCAGTACTAACTGAGAGTTAGTACTGCTAGTGGCCTTTGCTACTTTTAAATTGAATTTAAATCCAATCTCTAGGTTTATAAGATTAAATTTTAGGTGTTCTGATGGTTTATATCAAGTTTTTTTTAGATTATTAGTTAATAGTTAGAATCTGTTAGAATATAGATAGTATGATAATCATTTTAAGCTTATTTGGTTTCTAGTTGTTATTATTGCTTCATTTGCTCTTTATTAAAGTTTTTTGTTAGTAAGATTGGTAGCCTGTAATAGTTGGATTTAGGTTTTGATTCACTTTAATGGTCAATTGCATCAGTAGCTTTAATAGATAAACAGCCACTTTCTAGCTTAATTTTCAAATGGTAATAGTAGTTTTTAACCTTTGATTTTCATAGCAAAAATAGTTTGTAGGTCATTAATCATCTATTTCATCTTGCTTTTTCATAATAAGCTTATTTGTCTATCTGTTCTTGAGTTTAAAATCTGTTTTTTTTACTTTTCAATTTAAAAAAAATGTAAACTCAGCATGTTCTGAGTGTTTAAGCTGTTTTCAACAAGCTTTTTCATTAAGCTCCTGAATTTCAAAATGGTTTTAAAAAGTTGTTCTGAGTTGTTTATTAGTCATAATTTTAGTAAATATAAGCTAAAATCCTTTAAGGATTCGTTAGCTTATCTAAAAATAAGCTTAAAAGTGCCCTTAAGGCATGTTTGGCTAAACAGTTTTCATTGAGTGCTATTTAGAGATTTATAGCTTATTGCTTTAATATTTTGCTTAATTTTTGTTTTGTCTAGTTTATTAGGTTAGATTAAATTGGAATTTAGCTTAATAAGGTTAGTTGTAGCTTATTTTAGCTTTTCATAAAAAATCCAAAAATATAAAATCAGTAGCATTTAGCTTTTTCATTGTACTTTTTCTTTGCTTATTTGTATTTCAAAATGACTTTTCTCTGCAGTTTTAAGTATCTTTTAGGCCAGCAGGAAGTGAATGGGTACTTCTTGCTCTTTTATCTTTAAACTTTTCTTTATTATTTTTAAAGTAGGATAAAGCTTATCTTCATAAGGTTCTGTCTTTGAGCTTAAAATTAAGCTCAAAGTCAGCATGTTGTCTGTTTTAAAATCTGTAGTTCCCCATGAATGCTTATTAAGTTTTTTACCTTATGGCTTTTATTTTTGCTTAATTCCTGCTTTGTTTTGCTTAATATGTTAGTGGTAGCTTTTATAGTTTAAGTTTAAGCTTATTTAGTTTTTTCTAGCTTAAGTCATTTAGGGAAAAAGCTCAAAATTCTTTTAAGACATTTCTGTTTGTTCTATAAGCTGTTTTTCAGCTTATTTTTGATTTTGAAAAAAGTTGTTTTTACAAAAGAAGCTTATTATAAGTTGTTTAACAAATTTGCTTTTTAAAGTTTTTGCAAAAAAAAGGAAGATGAAAATCGGGGGTGAGCAAGGCTCGAACCCCCGACCTCAACACCCTCAACCTTTTTAAGACTAAACAAATAAACCATTACAACGCGCCCTGTGAACGTTTTATTTTCTTACTTTGCAATAAATAATCTTTTAGACTAATTTTGATACTTTGTTAGATTATTAGGCGTTTTAGGCTTATTTGACATCTTATTTGATAAGCTGAGTTCCCGAGTTTATTTTTTTTAGATTCTACATTGTTCAATCTACTTTTGCTAAAAAAAATTCAGAATTTTTATAAATAGTTTAGCATTTTTAAACATTTAATTTCATTAAAATCGTTTTTAATTCATAAAAAATTATAAAAAAGTCAAAAAAATATAATTCTCTTTTAGAAAAATTTCTTTTGACATTTAGAACCTAGGAAAATTAGATTAGCGTTCGTAGGGTTAAAATTGCAAAATCTTGTCTTCTAAAGAACGGGATTGAATCCCCGTTCTTATTTTTAGTGATTTTTAGCTTAAAACTCTTTCGTTTTTTTTCTAGTTTTCCTTGTCCTAGCTTTTTAGTCAATTAAAACTTATGAAAACCAAAAAGATCATTGTAGGACTTAAATTTTTTTGTTTTAGGTTTTTTTTATGTCTCGTTTAGGATTCCCGAATTGCATTTCTAGTTAAAATTTAATTTCCCGTTATTGTATTTAAGTTTAATTGTCTCTTTATTTGTTCCCTATTAGGATTGTAGAAAACAAATCATCTTTAAACCAATTCAAGTCATTGTCCAAATAACAAACGAGGTCTCAATTTCATAAGTCTTTGGGAAAACGACCCGGTAATCACTTACCGGTTTCTTACGTGTGGTATTTTTGTAAGGATTTTTGCTCTAAATCTTTGTCCTCAAGGATTTTTAGTAAAGTTCTTCATAATTTGTTATTGATACGTATAAAATTTGAATGATCAGCTACCCGCGATGATTTTTACTTACATTCTCTAGGCATCGCACACTACTACTACTAAGGCAGCATGGCAATCCTAAAATCAACACAATCTCAATCTCAACACTCGCAAGTGTTCTTATCACTTTACATCCTATCATTTTCAGGTAGTCACACTACTCACACTTCCCTTCCCTCCCCCTAACATAGCTTTAAAAAACTAACCCCATCATTTCATCGTCCTTCCTTAATTAAGCATAGTTGATCAGGCTATGCGTAATTTAGGAATAATACCATGAACTGCTCGGGTTATTCAACTTTCGCCATGTTCGAGGTTTTACTAAAAACAGACTTTACTTTCTAGTTATAGTTGCGCTTTTTATTTTATAAAAACCGACATTCTCTATAACATTGGCTCTGATACCAATCTGTCACACCTCGTCAATGGCGGAAACACGGGATGCGACGATACCATTCATCGCACAAGATACAAGATTATACACTTTATAATTTATATTCATAAAATTGAAGTTTACAAAACTTTACAGGTTAAAAACTTAACATAATTCCAAAAACATGTCCATCTCTACCCAGTCCCATTGGGTTACATCTTTTCTCTTCCAACACCAATCACATACCTTTGATTTGACACACCTGAAAATGATACTTGAAAACGTCCCAAGAGCTGTGCCAATACTTCAACAGTGGACAATAGTGCTATATGACAGTGAATATATGCAAACAACTCTAGCATCGCCGCTAATCAATAACCATATGTCACTTACGCACCTAAAGGGCCTACCAGTTGGAGCACTAAAATTAGGGCAGGATCACATACAAACCTGGGTAGGCATACCCATCCGCTCCAATAATTTGGGTAGGCGTACTCATCCGATCTAATAATCTCACAAACACTGGGTAGGCGTACCCATCTGATCCAAACAATCATGCATCACATAATATTCACATAGCAGTCATAAGCACATAACTTGTCCCAAAAACAAAACCACATTTCGCACAGATCAATTCAAAACATTTTAAACCACATTTGAGTATCATTTTCCCCTAACGGAAAAACCAGTAAAAAGTGGGGCTACGAGAACTCACCTCAATCAGCAATCAAAGCAACCGCACAATCTCAATAAAGCATAACACAATCAACCTCTATGCAAGCGCACAATGTACCCGACAACGACCTAATATATACTCACTATATCAATACTTGCACAAGATTATCACATTGTACAAGTGTTCGCCTTAACTCACCCAAAATCCTCATTTTATAATTCCAAAATCCCATTCCAAATCTATATCATTCCAAACCCGTTATCTCATACCGTTAATCTTATTACAAAAACCGTCGTCTTGTTACCAAGACTTTATCTCATTATCAACGCTTTATCTCATTTTATGGTTTTGTGATAATTACGCGAAAACGACTCAAAAACACTTGGGCAATGCTTTATTAGTTGTGGACATCAATACAACAAACGCTCAACACCTCAATCCGTTTAAACGGACAACCGACAAATTACTCCGCGAAGAACTGGACGATTAAAGAACAAGCAGAGAGATCAAAAACCCAAAGATGGAATCCCTATTTCCGTGATCGATACGAGTATATATATATATATATATATATATATATATATATATATATATATATATATATATATATATATATATATATACCTACATAAATACTTTATCATTTA
Organism: Tanacetum coccineum; assembly: GCA_026074375.1. Taxonomy (NCBI): domain Eukaryota; kingdom Viridiplantae; phylum Streptophyta; class Magnoliopsida; order Asterales; family Asteraceae; genus Tanacetum; species Tanacetum coccineum. The sequence goes on along the minus strand of BQNB010069539.1, from coordinate 14,645 downwards.
AATAAAATAATAATATTTTATTATTATTTTTGTTTTATTATCGGGCTAACGGGGTACAACGTCTCGTCATTAAACATGTCCAACGGATTTTATTGTGACCCTAAATCTCCATAAAACTTATCCTCTTCTTCTCTAAATGAAATCGACACAACGGTTACAATTATTAAATATATATAGAAAAGTTTTCGAAAATTTACATCGTTCGCCTTGTATTAAATTTTCAAGTAAAAATAACTATATATTATTAAATCACTAAAATCTTATCCCTTTTAGCAAAACTCTAAGTATATAATTCTTTCGAAAATTCGGCATGACCCGTACGTCTTTATGACTTTTGCCTAGGTATTAAACCTTAATCCACAACGCTTTTCACAAATTCGACATTTTCCGACAAACATCAATTAAATACCTTCGGCATGATTTATCAAACCGTAGCAAAATAACCCCCTTTACACTCAACAAGTCCAACAAAATCTCCCTTAATCCAACAGCAATCCTTTAGTCCATTTTCGAATTCTCAAATCCATTTATTTTTCATTGGGCCCTAAGGCCCATTAAGGTCTTAAATACTTAGCCCGATAGCAAAACTTTAATCCATATCTTTTTACGTAAGTCCAACATACAAATCGAAACCCAATGGGCCTTAGGCCTATTAAGCCGAATAATAAGCTATAAGCTCGTAATTTATATACATAGACCAAAACCAATTTAAGCCATAAGCTTATAATATAAGCCGAAACTAAATAAGCTCGAAATCAATAAGCCAAAACCAATTGGGCCGAGCCCATTTTGGCACTCAAACCGAAATAAACAACGCACCCTTAAATGGGCCGAAGCCCACTCGGCGTTGGGCCGAGACAAAACGAATGGACCCTTAATGGGCCGAACAACCAAACACTCTTATTGGGACGAACTCAAACCAAACGGACCCTCGTTGGGCCTAACCAAATCAAACGGACCCTAGGTTGGGCCTCGGTTAGCCAACCGAGCCCACACCAAGCCCGCTGACCAAACCGACAGGCCAAGCCCACGTCGAAAGCCCAAAAAAACTAAATAAGCTATATGAGCTTGTAGAATAAGCCATAAGCTCGAAAATAAGCACTTAGATGAAAAGAAAAATTACCACAACAACTATTATGTTTAAACTCAAAACCCTTATTCTTTTGTTTATATAACGCGCGAATAAACACCCCTTTTTAAACATCAAGACTCAACCTTTTTGACGATCAACTTGTACAACTAGTATTAACATACCATAAGAAGCTTAGAAGTACAATAAAATTTTAGTTTTAGAAAAACTTACGAAACGATGAGTTCGGTTCGAGTTTTAGACGTGGAGAGGATGACCCAAAAACCTTATGCAACAACTTATGTTCAACCAATAATGACCCACTATCTATTCTTATAACTCCGCTCTTGTTAAATCTTCAAAACCATATGTTTATGTGTGTGTGTGTGTGTGTGTGTGTGCTCGTTGAAACCACAAGGAAAAAGGGAGAGAGGATATTTTGTTTTCAAATTTTTAGAAGATGCATGTATGTGAAGAAATGAGGTGGATGGAGGCATAAATATGTACAAAAGGGTGGACAACTTAGCTAAAATTTAGCCTTGTTGATCCCTTTGCTTGCACACGCATAAATGGAATCCAAGGAAGGGTTCGGGTTTAACTTTTCGTGTCGGGCTCACTTAAAAACTACATTTTCAAATCTTTAAAACGCCAACCGAACTTAGTTAATATTTTTATTGCATCAAAAATCATTTTTCCATAAACTGAGTTTTTCCACCGACCACTCTTATCTTTTATTGGCTTAAAATCCAAATTGACCGTTTGTTCCGGTCAGACTGGACGATAAAATACAAATTTTCAAAAAACTTTGATCGAAACCTTTGCTCATCAATTTTGATGGAAAACAAACACTTTCAACCCAAAATAGGTATTTGGAACAACTCGCATTTGACCAAAAATTTTATTTTTTTTTTACACCTGTAACGGTTCTTTTAGAATTTCACGAAAACTAAGTTTTTTTTCTAATTACTTTTAAATCTCACACTACGTTTCACAATTCAAATCAAGGTTATTTAAATATTATGAATTCTATTAAATATATAAATCATTAACACATTTCCAACCTCCATAAATCTCCATATTAAATTAACACTTGTTCATGCCGGTACGCGCTGCATGACGATTTTCGCTTAACGCGGGAAAACTTCCCGGAAAGCACTGAAAACCTCAAATCCACTCTAAAATAGGAATTCGAATCATAAATGATCCATTCACGAACTAAATTCCCTGACAAACTCCCGGTTAAACCGAAACCGTTTTACGCAAAAATAGTCAACATAAGTCAACTTTTCAGCTTTCATCAGGAAAACTGTCAAGATCAAAAGACTTCAAATTACAAAATTATAATATTTTATAATACTTAACCCTGGAAATATTACCGGTTATCACAGTCTCACCGCCTTAAAGAAATTTTGCCCCGAAATTTAACTCAAATCATTAACTCTCAACACTAACAGGAAATTCCATTCCTCAAAGAATCACGTCAATCACTAGAATTTAGTCTTACCAAGCGAGGTTTCTTACGATCAATCTAAAGACCAGGTCTTTTCACAGACCGAATTCTACATTTTCTCACAATCATTCCTTATCCGATTATAAAATCATGATAGCTTCTCATGTTACCCCTTAGCTTCATAATTTTCTCAATTCTTTAGGTTCTAACTGCCTCAGTGAAGTTCTTTAAGTGCTATAGTGGACTATGTTGTCAAGGAGAAGGATTACGGGGTGTCCCGGCGCTTTTTCCCAAACACCCGTCGCTAATCCTCAACGTTGGCGACCCAAAAATCTATCTAGATATTGGAATAATTTCTAAATCTTGGTGGTTTTTATTCAACCAACAACAGATTAACACTACGGGGTATTCGGTGAGGGGTATCCCGGTATTTAAGGGTTTCGGTGTAGGGGGGTATCTATAAGGGTATTTGTCCTTAACATTTACGAACCTCTACACTCTACCCTTACCAACACATGGTTCACTCAATAATCCCCAAGTAAAACTACTTGGTCAAAACCATCCTGGGTTGGGCGGGCCTTTTATCCTCTGGGAAGGTCGTTTTCTCAAAAAATATTAGTCCACATATATTACATGCTATTTTTAAACTTTCCAATTCACACTGCCTACTCTCGTAGGTTTTTGTCTTAAATCTCACTTTTTTTATTTAATTATGTCAAATTACATCTCAACCCAAAACTCATATAGTCAATGTCATGAATCAGGAACTTTCAAATCCGATCACAACAACTTATATCTAGTAACTTTCTGCGACATTCCACAGTCTATTTCTTCCTATTATATCTTATATCCAAAAAATATAATTGGTCAGCCCGAATACATTTCGAGCTCACGAAGCGTACTTACCACATCACACGCCACATCCTAATAAGGAAGTGGTTATCTGCTCTATCACGAGCAACCAATAGCAACGCGCTCACACATGGGCAAAACCGTACTCTCAACTAACACGAATCAACACAAAATACCGCTATCCATTATGAAGGATTCGGAGCAAATTTATTCACTAATACGAATTACGGGTTTTTTTTTTTTAATTACAAATCAACCTAATAAACTTAGATTGATAGCCATAACCACCAATTCAAAAAGATAACTTTACTATATCAAATAATAACCGACACGTATTACACGTACTATCGAGTTTTTAGTGATTTACACAAGACTACATAACCAAAGATCATATACCTTAAGCACCTGCCTCTGGGCTCATGCCCTATCCTCATACCGTACAACAACTCCAGTCAATTCTAATCGCTCACGTCTATCCTCAGGCATGCTAAATGCCGTAAACAATCCCGTGGGGTTCTTTTGCTCCTCCCTGCACATCACTGATGGCATGCCACAGAGCTGCTCTCTGGGCATCCATTTGACCTTCCCATGCCTCAAGGGGGCTAAACACTGGCATCCATATTCGACTTCGAAATGTACTGTGTGACCTCTTCCTGCCTCGTACTCCCAAACTTCCTTAAAAACCAGTATCTCTGAGAGAAAATCTCTTCCCTAACTGCCCCGACCTAATGAATAACTCTCCTATGTCTCTATTGTACCTCTCAAACAGGGCAGGCGACAACTCCTCCAATCGTATTGCATGATCACGAATCAATCCCCCTTGCATCTTTACTTGAGCTCCCAGCTCAGTCAGAAATCCCTCAGTCTCAACTGTAGTGGAGTCGGTGCTACAGGACGAAGATGGTACAGTACTAAGGTTTATGTTCTGAGAGCGATGACAGGGTGATGGTGGTGTAACACCCCCATAAAATCACAACGCAGCGGAATACCACTTTTGGGTGCTACTTCATAGCATAAAGTACAAGTTATAGAAAACGACTCTAAGTAAGACGTTTTGAAAAGTAAACCATTCAATAATTTTTATAAAATATTAGAGTTACCACAGGTCCCACTTGTAATGTATTAGAAGACATTTTAAAACATTTGTTGAATGGTACTCAAATAGTAAAGCCTTCAAAAATTTTATTTGATTACCGCGCAGACTCGATGCTCCCAATGCTCAGCTAGCAATATAATAACCTAAGAAAAATACATGCAAAAACGTCAGCAATAATGTTGGTGAATTCGTAGGTTTAAGTAAAAGCAGTGTTGAAATAATTCAAGTAATATTTCTAAAAGAAAAGTAGCATTACAACATTTCAAAGTATTATTTCCAAAATCCCATAGTAGTAACAGTCAGTAATGTAGTAGTTCCTTTAATCAAAGTAACGTTTAATGTATCAAACGTTTTATTGGAGACCAAAAGATGTACACGGTAACGTGGCGGACAATGTAGTATTCTTAGTCCACAAACATTGTATTACTATTGCAACTAAGCTCGATGTTCCATCGAGACCAGTTATGTTCGTAAATTCTTGGGACTTGCACCCAGTTGTTGTAATTATAAAATGGAGTATGCACCATGTGTATTTTATATTATAAGGAATATGTGCACCGCTTTATGGTGTTCGTAATTATAAGGGTATTGCACCCGTCGTATTTGTATTCGTGGCTCCTAAAGACAAATAGCAGCCAGGCAATAATCCGGATGCATACAGTTTGAAAGTTACTTGTGTCCAATGTACAAACCAAGTATATGTGTTCAAAACTCTCAGTTTTCATATCATAAGATTCAGTGAATGTGATCGCAAAATCCATGTAAGTAAGCAAATTAAGCTTTAGAGAAAATTCAGGATAAACAACCATGGTATTAAAAGTTCTGTAGTATGCAAGTAAGCTTTAGAGAAATAAGTTATGTAACGCTTTAAGTAGTAAATATCAATAAGTTTGCGTAGTAAAACGAGCATGTATTCATCACACCGGAAAAACAGTTTATGAAACTATTAAAAAGAAAGAGTTGGAGGGCTATGAAATCACCTTAAGCAAGAAGTATCGGGATCAGTGAATACTACGAATCCGAATGTGAACAAACGATGACAACAATTGCGAACATACATGATCAACAATGAAGAAACGATTCTTTGTAATCGAGAGATCCGAACGCGACTAAAATAATGGTGCGCATGTTAAGAATATATTTATAAGAAAAATGCATGTAAAATGCATAAGTATGAAAAATTGTATATATTCGACATATAATGAAATTTTATCGTAGAATCCATGATTTGTGCCAAACTTACTTATTTATACCCACTAAAATGATCCACCTTAAGTTTAACTTCATTTTGACTCATTCCGACTAATATGTAATTTAATGGTTACCCATTTTGACCCATTTTAAAGATTAAGACATCTAGATGCGAACGAAAGTGAAAGACTCACATATTAGTTGCAAATTCAATTTTAGTTAGTATATTTTACGCCTAATTATTCTCCATAACGCTAATTGACCCTTAAAAGAATTTCGCCAAGTTTGACTTTTTATTATATATATTTCCTTAAATCTGACCCGTCCAAAATGACCCGCTAAATCACATTTTCAAGACTCGGACTCTAAAGCATTTTGATGTAAAACGACGTTTCGGACAACCTTTTAGTTTTAGCCGAGACCTAAATCACAACAGAAAATGACCAAAATACCCTGCAAGTTTCTGCAGGATTTTATTATAAAAACGCATAACTGAGTTTTGGTTTTTGACCCGTCATAAGACGTTTTTAAACTTAGATCGCCTCGCAAAATAGTAAAACGACATTTTGAACAACTTTTTAGTTTTATCCGAGACCCGAAACTCGACCGAAATGGGCGAAAACGCACTCGCATCAGGTCTGATGCAGTTTATTAATTACCAAAAACGTAGATTTTGCCCCCTCCTTTAGACCCGTTATCACTCGCTTTTAGACTTAAAGAACCTTGCTAAAAAGTAAAACGTCATTCTAAACAACTTTTTAGTTTTAATGGAAGGCCGATTCGGACCAGAAAGGGCCCAAAACGGCTCATGAAAATCGCATCAGCAAGTATTAAAATATAAAGTGCAGAATTCGTTTTTATTGATTTTTAAACTTCCGAGGTAGGCCCATAAAAAACTTTTCATTTTAGGAGTTTTACTCGGGACGTATGGGGTGATCAATTTGAAGCTATGGACATCCTCTACCATAATCAATAGCCTAAAATCAGATTGAGAATAATCTCGACACCCAAAAGGGGCTGTCCAATTTTCTGCATTAATTTGCCTAACCAAAACCCTTCCAAACGCGACTTTCACTTCGCCACTACTTCAAATCATGCCTAATCTAACCTATCTCCATCTATTAATCATCTCAAACTATCAATCCAACCTCAAACACACTTCATGCACAATGATCCATGGATTCTAAGTATATAATTAAACATATGCATACAATATTAAAATTAATCATCATAAATAAGTAAAAAAAATACTTACAATAGAGCGGGAGGATCGCCAAAGAAAGATCGAAGTCTACAAAACCCCTCTTGGTTCTATGTTTGGACGAAACCACAAAATACCCACACAAAACAAACCATAAACTTTTTAATTGTAAAATCTTTCAATAACACCCCTAGTATTTCAAACCTTGATGCTTAGATTATACCCAAATCAAAATCAATATAATATTTCATAAACTAAAAATCTTGGAAAAAGCCTTGCATGTTGATCTCTTTTTGAAAAAGATTATAAGGATTAGTATAGAAGTGTTTTAGGGTTAATAGAAATTGATTTGGGAATGGTTGATGATGGTTTTGGTGATGGTTGTTGGTGTTGTGTCGACACAGAGGGAAGAAGGAGAGGAGGAGCCCAAAATTTCTTACTATGTGTTTTTGGTGGAGCAGGTCCTAGGATATAAAAAAAATGTGTCGACATATATTGATGTGGGGTGTTGGACCGGTTTGTTAAAAAAAAGAGGTGTTTGGGCTTGATCTCTTATTAATTATTTTTGAGTCCATTACCCATGTTAACTACTTAACTAAATAAGCCCAATATCAATTTAATAAGAAATTGTGCATTTTAAAGAGCGTTTTATTTTAACACGGATTCGGCTAAGACACGAAATTAATCGGGGAGCACAAAAATAAAATAATCGAACTCTCGGGTATAAAAGAAGAATTTTTTTTTAATTAATTTTTTTATTTTTTTTATTTTTTTTAATTCTTAGAACGCTTAACGTGTTATAAATCCCTAAGCCGGCTCTATGAATAGCATAATCGCGGAATTTTGCCAAATCGGCTGTAAAAGTAAGTAAGGTAGAGTATGAGTCGCATTGTGCAGGACATATACCCCGTAGGGTTTGTCCCGTTGGTTGAATAACCGGAAAGATTTAGCAATGCCAATTCTGATAGATTTGTCGTCACGTTAAAGACGGGATCGTATCTTGACACCCGACTGAGGTTGTGAGACCGAAAATTAAGGAATTGTGAAGCGAAGAGGTAGCATGAGAAGTTATTATGATTTTGTGATCGGATATGGATTGACCATGTAAAAGCGTAGAATTCGGACTGTGGAAAGGCTTAGTCTTTAGAGGGATCGTAAGAAACCTCGCCGGATAAGACTAAATTCTAGTGATTGATGTGATTCTTTGAGGAATGGAATTTCCTGTTAGTATTGAGAGTTAATGGTTTGAGTTGAATTTCGGGGCGAAATTCCTTTAAGGGGGTGAGACTGTGATAACCGGTAATATTTCCAGGGTTAAGTATTATAAAATATTATAGTTTTGTATTTTGAAGTCTTTCGATCTTGACAGTTTTCCTGATGAAAGCTGAAAAGTTGACTTCTGTTGACTATTTTGCGTAAAAGCAGTTTCGGTTTAACCGGGAATTTGATGGTGTATTGAGTTCGTAAATGAATCATTTATGATTCGTTTTCCTATTTTAGAGTGGATTTGAGGTTTTCAGTGCTTTCCGGGAAGTTTTCCCGCGTTTAGCGAAAAATCGTCACGCAGCGCGTACCGGCACGACAGTTTAATTAAATGTGGAGATTTATGAGGTTGGGGATGTGTTAATGGGTTTATTTATTTAATAAATTCATAATTTTGAAGTAACGTTGAGTTAAATTGTAAATCGTGAACGTGAGATTTGAAAGTTAGCAGAAAAACGGTTGTTTCCGTGAAATTCGGTAAAAGACTGTGACAGTCGTAAAAAGGTGAAATTCTGAGTGAAAATGAGTTTTCAAGCCATATTTGGTGATTTGAAGTGTTTATAAATGGATGAGCAAGGTTCGGTTGAGTTTTGTTAAAAATTCATGTTTTCGGTCCGGAGCCGGCCGATAACGGCTCAAAAATGGATTTTTGTAGTAATTTAAAAATATAAGTGTCATGTGAATAACCCAGGTTTATGGAAAAATGATTTTTAACGCACTGGAAATGATAACTAAGTTTGGTTGATGATTTAAATAAATGAGAATTTAGCTTTAAGTGATCCTGACACGAAAAGGAAAGCCCGAGACCCTCCTTGGATCCCTTTTTGGAAGCCTAGGGGAAGAGGGGACAAGATGGCTAAAATTTTACCATGATGTCTCACATAGTACCATAATATACCTCCACCACCTTATCTCATTTTCACATACATGCGTCATTTTTGAAAATAAATAAAAAAACTCTCTTTTGCTCTCAATATCCGGCCGAACCCCAAGGGAGAAGAAAAACACAAGTTTTGAAGATTTTGCCAAGAACACAAGTTAAGATTTTATTATTGGGTTGATAACTTATAGTTTCGGGTTGAAGAAACAAGGTTTTAGTCTTATTCGCGCGTCTCGATCGAACCAAGCTCATCAAACAAGTAAATTTTTATAAAACTTTGAATTTAAGTTGTACTTTTGTGATTATGGTGATGTCTAGACGCTAGTTGTACACGTTGATCGCCAAAAAGATCGAAACTTGAAATCAAAAGTATAAAAAAGGGTGTTTATGCGTCGGCCTAAGAAGAAAAGGAAGAAAAGGTTTTTGAGTTTAAATAAAATGGTTGTTGTAGTAATTTTTCGTTTTATAAAAATACTTATAAGAGCTTATTTGGGAGTTTTGCTTATTCAATAAGCTTGGATATGGCTTATTGGGCTTATATGATTTTTATATATGAGATTGTCTTGTTGGACCGGCCCAACAAGGGTGCGTTGGTTTGCTCGCGGCCCAACAAGGTTGCGTTGATTTGTTTTGAGCCCTACAAGGGTGCGTTTGGGTTGGTTTCGACTCAACTCGGGTGCGTTTGGCTAGTCCGGCCCATTTAGGGTCCATTTGGTTTCGGTTTAAGGGCCACAAAGGGATCAACCCATTTGGTTTTGGCTTATTTGGTGATAAGCGTATTCGGTTATAAGCTTATTCGGTTTTGTCTTATTTGGTTTTAGCTTATTCGGCTTTGGCTTATTTGGTTTTAGTATCTTTCGAGCTCATAGCTCATTTTGGTTTCGACATATTCGGGCCACGGCTTAATGGGCCACGGCCATGTGTAATTTCGGATTTATATTGGTTCGGCTTAATGGGCTTAAGGCCCATTGGGTTAGTTTATAAAATAAACTTATGTAAAAATGAAATATAGAATAAGTTTCGCTATCGGACTAAGCATTTTGGACCATGATGGACCATATGATCCAATAATAAATAAAAGAGTTTGTGGACTTTTATAAATGAACTAAAGAAAGTTGTGTTGGATTAAGAGGGGAATTTTCTTTGGACTTGCCGATTTTAAAGGGGTTATTTTGCCACGGTTAGATAAATCATGTAGAAAGTAATGATATTGTGTTGACGAAAAGCGTCGAAATTGTGAAAAATTGTTTTGGATTAAGGTTTAATACCTTGGAAAAAGTCTTGGAAGACGTACGGGTCATGCCAAATTTTCGAAAGAATTATATATTTAGAGTTTTGCTAAAAAGAGGTAAAATTTTCAATGTTTTAACAATAAATGGTTATTTAATTTAAAATTTTAATACAATACGAAAGATGTAATTCCTTGAAACTTTTCTTAAATATTTACGGTTACGATTTATAACCGTTGTGTCGATTTTAATTGAGGAAATGGAAGGGTGAATCTTAAGGAAGATTAAGTGTTGAGGTAAAAGCTTTTGGACATATTTAATGTCGAAACATTCTACCCTGTTAGCCCGATAATAAGATGAAAATAATACTCCCTCCGTCCTAATTTATTAGTCCACTTTTGACTTTTTAAAGTCTTTATTTTTCAACTTTGACCATAAATATTTTTGTTTGTGTTATATAATACTGGATGAAAATTATACCAATGAAAATACATTTAAAATCTAATGCATTCGTATATTTTGCATCAAGTATTATATAACACAAAAAAACTAATTAAGGTCAAAGTTTAAAAAAAAGACTTCAAAAAGTCAAAAGTTGACTAATAAATTAGGACGGAGGGAGTAATAAAATATTATTATTTTATTTAAATTATCAAGTAATCATGTATATATATTTAAATATATATATATATATATATATATATCGTATCATCTACGGAAATGTGGATTATTTATCTTTGGCTTTTGAGCTCTTGCTCATTTCTTTTCGTCTGTTTTTGCGGGGTATTTTGGTCGGTTGTATCGTTAAACAGTTTGAGGTGTTTGAGCTGTATTGTGTTGATGTTGCACTTTGCCCAAGTGTTTTTGAGTCATTTTCGCGTAATTACAACACGACCATAAAATGAGATAAAGTGTTGATAATGAGATAAAGTCTTGGTAACAAGACGGCGGTTTTTGTAATGAGATTAACGGTAAGAGATATTGGGTTTGGAATAATATAGATTTGGAATGGGATTTTTGGGATGAAAATGAGGATTTTGCATGAGTTAAGGCGAACACTTGTACAATAAGATAATTTTGTATGAGTATTGATATAGTGAGTATATATTAGGTCGTTGTCGGGTACATTGTGCGCTTGCGTAGAGATTTATTGTGTTCTGCTTGATTGAGATTGTGCGGTTGCTTTGATTGCTGATTGAGGTGAGTTCTCGTAGCCCCACTTTTTACTGGTTTTTCCGTTGGGGGAAAATGATACTCAAATGTGTTTTGAAATGTTTTGAATTGATCTGTGCGAAATGTGGTTTTGTTTTTGGGACAAGTTATGTGCTTATGACTGCTATGTGAATATTATGTGATGCATGATTGTTTGGATCGGATGGGTACGCCTACCCAGTATTTGTGATATTATTGGATCGGATGGGTACGCCTACCCAGTATTTGTGATATTATTGGATCGGATGGGTACGCCTACCCAGTATGTGTGTGATTATTGGAGCGGATGGGTACGCCTACCCAGGTTTGTGTGTGGTCCTGCCCTAATTTTAGTGCTCCAGCTGGTAGGCCCTTTAGGTGCGTAAGTGACATATGGTTATTGATTAGCGGTGATGCTAAGGTTGTTTGCATATATTCACTGTCATATAGCACTATTGTCCATTGTTGAAATATTGGCACAGCTTTTGGGTTTAAGGTCAAACCTACGAGCTCACCAACATTATTGTTGACGTTTTCGAGTATCATTTTCAGGTGTGTCAAATCAAAGGTATGTGATTGGTATTGGAAGAAGAAAGATGTAACCCAAGGGGACTGGGTAGAGATGGATGTGGAATCGAATTATGTTAAGATTTTAACTTGTAAAGTTCTGTAAAACTTCAGTTTTATGAATGTAAACTATAAAGTGTATGATCTTGTATCTTGTGCGATGAATGGTATCGTCGCATCCCGTGTTTCCGCCATTGACGGGGTGTGACAGTAACCTTATGGGGTGAGCTTGGTGATGTTTTGGTCGAGAAGAAGACAAAGCACGCAGGAGTTTGTGCCATGGTCTTAACCGGAATGTCTAGAAAGGAGTACAACAGTAAGGATGCTTAATATTGATTGTAACCAACATTTTTTGCTACTCGCGATCTGTGCTAAATAAAATGTTACCTTGCAGATAAATTGTATCTATCAAGCACTTCCTCAACGGTGTTTTATGATGATGATGATATTCCATGTCTGTAGGAATTAAGAGCAGATGGCAGGTTAACCATTGAACTATCATTTGTTTTGGTTTATGAAATTAACAAAACTTACATTTGCCATCAACGTGTCTATCAGTCGTGCTGCGCCCAGCAAGGCCTCGTTGCCAATTGATTGTTCCTAGTTTAAAGAAAGGACGCTGGAGAATCTGCTGATCTGGGCGCGCAACCGCCAAAACAATGTATGGTTATTTTTGCCTGTATTGGCAACATGTTACGTAAGCTTCAGACCGGCTACTTACCTAACCTTTGTGTTTGCAGATCGCGACCTTTCATTGTAAGGTCATGATTGAGAACTTCAGGACTAAAAAAGGTGGAACTACCCGTTATGAAAAGTGCAGGAAAGGTGCTACGCAAAAACTTAGGAAATGGGTGTGTGAGGCGTGTAACAGGACTGCTGACTATCCTGTGTTTTAGGGTAATGATGCTTATGTTAGTTACAAGGACTGAATTAAAATGAAATCTATGATGTTCTTTACCTTTACACACGACCTTCTCTGTGCAGGTACAGGCTTGAAGTCGTGGTTGCTGACGACACGGCGCATACTGTTGTGATGTTTAACGACACAGCCACATAACTGCTTAAGTGCTCAGCTGAATCACTCATGGGAACAGAGGATGAGTATTCAGATGTAGATGATGAGTTAAACTTGCTCGTGGCTATAAGGAATCTCATTGGAATAGAGCACGTTCTGGAAATCAAATCCCATACCTACTATGAATATGGCTCCTTTGAGAGTTTTAACTGTTGGAAGATAAATCCAAACGCATCGGCTGAAGACGGTGCGTCCTCTAGCACGACAGTAGTGACTGCTAATGATGTTGAGTCGTCGATGAAAATAGTAACTAAGCCGCCAACTGTCTGCACTCCCTTGAAGCCTAATGAGGAAAAGAAACAAAAAGGGTTAGTACATCATTGCTGTCAATTCGATAAAAAAACATGGCTAATTTGGCACAAGGTTTTTTCTCAACAATAACTAACAAATTTCTGGCTGCGCTATTGTTTTAGGCATGACCTGGAAGATTCGGATGTAGACGAAGTGAGTGGTCCGCAGAAAAATACAGGAAAATCCAACGCTAAAGTTGTTGTGGACACCAAAAAGAAAAGGAAGAGGTCAGCTCCTAGCCAACACTTCATAGTTAGTTTATAGTGGCCCATGTATTTACTATGTTTAATTTTTTTTAAACCGACTTGCTTATAGATACATTGATGATGGATCAGAAACATCATAGGATGCCAGGCTTCATCGACTCACGCTCAACAACGCCTTCATCAGACGCGCATTCCATTAACTAATGTTTAGGGAAAAACAATAAATTTGTACCTTAATGTGGCAGGGATCCTTTGATCCTTTGTATCAAACATTTTGCAACATATCTTTGGTTTGCCTTTGAACTAATGTTTGTTTGTTTCAAATAATCCCATGTTTCACAACATATGTTTGTTTTCCTTTGAACTACTGTTTGTTTGTTTCAAATAATCTCACGCCAATTGGACTTTATTGCGGTTAAAAAGGACTAGAGGTACGTTCACATCTATGATTTTAATGGCGTAACCACGTCTTCATCAGACGCGCATTCCATTAACTAATGTTTAGGGGAAAACAATAAATTTGCACCTTAATGTGGCAGGGAACCTTTGATCCTTTGTATCAGACATTTTGCAACATATCTTGGGTTTCCCTTTGAACTAATGTTTGTTTGTTTCAAATAATCCCATGTTTCGCAACATATGTTTGTTTTCCGTTGAACTGCTATTTGCTTGTTTCAAATAACGCCATGACTATTGGACGTTATTGCCGTTAGAAAGAACTATGGGCCCGATCACATCTATGATTTTTATGGCGTAATGTATTAACTACGTTTCTCTTTTTTGGGGTTTGTTGTTTTTCATGCACACTGCTCGCGACTATGGACCAGCTCAGGAGTTCAGGTTTGATGGATTCACATACATAAACAACCCTAAAGATAATGCAGGCATGAAGACTAGATTATAAAATAGATAGGAGAAAGACCATTATAGCGGATGCAGATGTCACTGTATACATATTCTTAATGCATTGTAAACCAAGTGTTTCGATTAAGATATAGCTCATGTTTAGTTATACGAGTTAGTAAAATTACTATTTCGTTCAACCTAAGTTAAAGGCATGCGTATGACTTAACACAACTGGGAT